>ML817177.1:16721-38700 GCA_009831015.1 Picea engelmannii | reverse complement strand
ATATTTGGAAGAGACAAGATAGGGATAACAGTGATTAAAATTATATCATTTGCACATGATTTAGATAGCCAAAGTAGTCATAAACCATAAACAAATTGATATACACAACATAAAACAAAATATTGATATATTGAGAAGCTAAAGCTATGAGAAAACACAAAATTTTGCTTCAGTCTGTATTATAACTCCATATCCTTGTTCTCCCACGAATGAGGATTATTATTATTACAAAAATCATAAGTATATATAGGTCTCTTCACAAGGTAAAACTTCCTTGTGGATAATATCAAATTGTTTTACATAATCTGGGAGATATCCCAAAATCTCCTAAACTAAGAAAATGAAATGCAAGTAAAATCTTTGAAACATCCCCTAACTGCTCATAACTCAATTGCAAATTCGAATTTACCTGCAATAGAACACAAATACCAAATTAGAGAGATATTTCAGTAACAAAACACTAAAAAAATCGATCCTACAGACTTAGCTACAGAATCATCTGATTCCGTAGCTAGTCTAAAATAGCAAATAGGACCAGATAGAAATCAAACAAAATCTTTTAAAATAATCCAATTTTATTTTATTTTAATAAAGATTAAAATCGAATTACTAATGGTTCAAGCAAATTTATCATTCAAATTGAAAAAGAATGCAATCGGGACAGGGTAATAATGCTCTGTTTTTTCAGTTGCCATAAAATCAGGTCAAATCATAACAGGACTGTTTCATAACAAATGAAATCAATGGTGAACCAAATCGTATAAGATACGATACAATCATAATCCACACAATCATAATCGATTTGTTACGACTGCAACAGTGTGCATAGGATTCATATCGTTTTAATCAAATGCAAATATAGAAAGGTTGTTATGATTGTTATCAAAATGAAACATGCATAACAGTATCCAAAAAACTTTGCCATAGACTTCGTTCGCTGAGTGTCACACAGTTAACAGATATGACCAAAATAATGATCGTAACCATCATTGACTCGTTATAGTCATAGCATTGATACCATTCAATCAAGTGTAAAGATAGGTAAACTGTTTCGATTGTATTCAAACGAAATCATACTCAATGAGTATCGACCCAACGAATTTCGTTATTGATCACCACACAGTCAACGGAGAGGGGTGTGATAGAATCAACAGAATTCATAATATAAATTGGGTAAATAATCAAAACGAATATGGCTGAGTTTAATTATAGAAACAAATCGCCATGCTGCGCATAATCATTTCCGTTCAACAAATCAAATTTAAACAATACATTTATTGCAATATGAAACGAGCTGATAACGTGGTCAAACGATGTGAATCGAACAGTTTGCATTTTGGTTATGCATTAACATAATGATATTCGAATTGGTCGAATTAGACACGGATTATAACATTCTAAAAGTTATGCTAACCATATCGTATAGAATATAACCAATTCAAATCGAACCATTGACTGCGTTCAAAATTGGAATACCAGAAACAACCTATTTTTAGAAAATATGTTAACAAATTCAATGATCAACAGAGTATTCGATTAAAACCAAATTAAAACAAATCAAATCTATCCCATGATCACTCGAATCAAAACCAAATCCAATCGAAACTTAAACGATAATGAAAATTGATTTAGCAAAACAAAATTATATACAAAAGTGCATGCTTATGCGACAGAGCATATCCACGATATAAAAAGAGTTTATGAGTGTGTCATATAAATAGGTGAAAGTCATACCAATGAGGCTGTTCGAGCTACGCCAATTTTGAATTAACGACTGTTGTAGCCGACTCCACATTCCTAAACAAGATCAAACCTGTTGTTCGTTGTTTCTTATCGGTGGATGGCATATTTTCCTTTTGACTGTCTAGATTTTCAATTTGATCCTCCAGAGTATGAATTTTGGACTGCAGCATTGGCACATCAAGTTAATACCTTTCCAACCATGAGCCACACTGATCACATGGTGGAGCAGCTGGTTTGGATAGAGCAGGAGGGGGTTTTGAAGAGTCACCGGGGGTTTCACAAGTCAGTGCGATGCCTAGATAATTAGGGTCACTTCGCAACCAAGGTGGTAGGTTCTTCACAAAATCATATGCGGGTTTATCACACAGACCTTCAGAATAGGGATATTCACTTGCTAGGTAACGTTCAACCTCTGAGTCAGAATATTCACTCACCATAATAGGGTCAGGGTTGACAGGTGCCTTTGGTTTGTTTCTTTCCATGCGAGAGATTAACTGGGCATTCTTCTTATCTTTAGAATTGACTATGGTTTTGGATTTAGGCCTTTTAACCATGGGTTTAGCAGCTTCGATATCCTGGGTAACAGAATTGGGTAGGTCAATAGGAGAATCGGGTAGGGGTTTAGGTAACAGAGCATTGTAAGGCATAGGGGGTACTGATTTCCACTCGCTCACCACATGTTTGTCAACCTGTGGTGGGCTTGAATCATCAAAATTATTGCATTTAAGAAAATCCTCCCAACAGTCTCGGTGTGACCCCAACTTACAAACAATAAGCATTTTAATTAACCCAAAATGAAATAGACTGCTATCGGCCAGGTTCCGTTTGTACCTTTTAGACATTTTAAACAGACTTATATGCAAGTAGTAAGGCATATTAATCTCATAGCCCATGAAAACCATCAGTAGCCGAAGGTGATACAAGAACACAAAACCATATCTGCCCTCGCAGGTGACGAACTGCTTGGTTACCATGAGCAAGTCATGCCAGCGTTTCTTAAGCATATTTGCAGGCAAACCCTTGTCACAAGAACTCACCCTTCGTGACTGGAAGAGTAATGTCCATGGGACATCTTCCACTTTGCAATTTTTTGACCATCTCTGTCCGACAGTAGGCAGACCGGTAGCTAAACTGAGAAATTGCTCATCAATTTCTAACTGCACATCCCCAACCTTGGCTCGACAGCCATCAAAGGTTAATGCAAATTGTCGAGCCACGCTAGGGTTATAGCCATCAAACTTTTGTATGAACGGGAGCCATCCGAACTCCTCTAGGTCGCTGTAAGCACCATCAAACATCAATAATGTCTGGCTACCATTGGGTTCAGCCCTTACGACCGGAGACATGGTGCAGGTGCATGGTAGGGTTTGGATTGAACACAACAATACACAGGGGAAAAAATCGTTATGGCTAACATCTGCAAGCGTTCAAAGGGGAATGAATTAATGTATGTGTGCGAAGGTGGTGGTATTATCACCGTCATGCAGTATATTAATGGCACAGTACAGTGCTTGTTCAATCACTTCCTCATATCGTTTAAACCATACTAATCGGCCACCCGAATTTTGAGCGATGGATAATCATATTAACGTGCCATTACTCAATGTAAAACCAAAACCATATATCATATCAATGCGCCATGTGTATAATTCAAGCCAAAGTAAAATCCAAATGTTTCATCAACGCGCCATGTGTGTAATCAAACATTGCCATTTAATATGAAATCAAACTCATATGTGTCCCATGCGCTTTCATAATCAAAGTTTATAAACATTGCAACAAGAGATTTCATAAAAATTCAAGAGCTTATAGTAATAAGGATCATACCATATAAAAACCTTTAATTCACCATGACCCCTATATAATCGAGTATAATTCATCAATCAACATGCTCAATGCCTTATCAATAAAAAATCAAGTTGCGAAATCAGAGTGATAATAGGCAAATGGACATAATTCGAAAAATAAACCACAGGTAAGTACCAATCAAAATATCAATGAGAAGATCATGATCAGTCGTGAAAAAATAAATCGAAACCAATTGCAAATGTTGCATGAAACAAAAATGTCTTATGTTTGCAAAATGCGACAGAAATTTGAAGTTCAAGAGACATAGGTGTAGGCAGCTTTAAGGGAAATTGAAAAAATTGAATTGGCTGCCAACAGATGTCCAAAAGATTCAAGCGTGAGAAGGTTGATAGCAGCCTTTTCCATCACGGCTTGATCAAATTTATTATCGTCCACCATTTAAGCCTTAGTGGTGACTTTTGGCAGGCCTTCCTATCTAGGAATGTCTTTGCCACTCCTGAGTCTGTCCAAGTGGACAAGGTTGTGGTTACTGAAACGTTGGTTGGACCAGCCGTGCCACTTCACATCCTTCTACCCCCTGTCAAACCCTTGGATTGACCTGACATAGACCTACCCGATACCATGGCTGACCTGTGTGCTAAAGAAAATACTAAAGCCATCAAAAGGCCTGTGAGGAAGAAAGGCAAGAGTGATACTACTGTCAATAGTAAGGGGAAGAAAAACGCACGGTGAATATCCAGACTCGCTAGGAACAAACCCAAGCCAAACATTAACCAGAAGCCAATAGTGTCGAGCGAGGACTCGGACTCCGAAATTGAACGTTTCTTGACTGAAGAGTATCCCTATTCTCATGGCTTATGCTCCATGGAACCCTATGCATATGTTTCTAACTTACCTCCGTGCCTCAAAAACGACCCTAACTACCTGGGAATCAAGATGCACAAGGAAAACCTTGGTAACTTGAACAAACCCTCGACGGTGATGCCAAAGCCCAATCAATAACTGTGTGCTCAATGTAATGCTTGGCTTGAATAGTATTATACCGACGTTCCCCTATTGCAATCAAAGATCAAATCGTTAGAGGAACGGGTGACAGTGCTGTCAAAGGAGAACTACAGGCTTCAAACCAACGAGAAAAAACAAAAGACCACCGGTTAAATTGTCTTCAGAAACGTCGAGGCAACAACGACCTTTGTTAATTCAAAGTTATCATGATCGTAGAATTTTCTTACTGCCCAGGTATGAATTTCAATATTAATTTTTTTTTATGAGTTGGTTCGAATTAATATAACAGATTGGATTTGCTTTCAATAGCTCTGTTCGTTTTGATTCAAAATTATTCGGTTACTTTCATTTTACCAAAACAATTTTGTTATGAATCATGAGTGGGAAATTTGTTTGCTAAATTCGGACACAGCTACTATTTAGTTAATACAATTTTATTGTTCTCAGATTAGTAGAAGGGATTGATTTTTTTTTATTCTGCTTGGTTCGCTTTTTAAAAGCAATCATGTTCATTTGAATTAATGTAATCAATTGGGTTTGATTTCATTTAGTTATGTCCGAATAAACGAGTCTGTTTCGTTTTGTATAAATATTCTTGTTTGGATTTTGATTGCATTCGACCTGTGCTAAATATTTTCTTGCTAAAATCGTGTAGATGTGTTTTGTTGATATGATTTAGCATATCGATTGTGTCGGCTCAAATATAGTTCCATTCATTTCTTCTAGTTTGATTTTGAGATGATTTTGTATACTCGAATTAGCATGGTCCTTTACGTATGCAATGCATCAATATCAATGATTGGTTTGATAAATATAATGTAATCTATTAAATCGAAAAAACAACTATGTTAGTTGTGGATCTAAAAACGATTTTGTTAATGGCTGAGTCGACATAAATTATTACATGAAAAATCTACTTGATCAGTTACAGTTTGTGTCAATTGAAATTGATTCATGAAAATGATTTCATTGGTTTCAAATTGTCTAAGCGACTCTGTCTGCTCTGAATTGGTAACAATAAGTGTTGAACAGATTGCATGTATCTCTGTTACCATTCGGTTGAACACGATTCCGGTCTGTTTCAAATTGGCATAAAAATTTGGTTATTTTTGGCATGAACGATTTGTTTTGTTTTCAATTAGTAATTAAATATTTGTTAAATAGTTTGAATATATTTCTGTTAGCATTTCATTGATTTAAAATGATTATGTTTTCAAATTAGACCAGCTACAAAATCACAAGATTCTGTAGCTAGTCTTAAAATTTAGATTTTTGTTAATTTTATCAATAAAATATCCTCTAAACTTGTCTATTCTTGTCCATTTTCAGGTGCATACGAATTTCAATGATCAATTGGGCATGTTGTGGCAGTTTAGGAGATACTTTTGTGATACATTTTTGTTATAGGTTGTTAGTTTTAGTTAGGGATAGAAACTTGGGAGATTATCCCCAGATTTTTTGTAAACTGTTTTTGATAATTCCCACAGGGATGTTTTACCCTGTGGTCTTTAAATACTTGTTATTTTTTGTAATGAACCCATCATCATCATCACTGTTGGGAGAACCAGATATTATGGATTTATAATGATACAGACTGGGATGAAAGTTTATGTCTTGTAACAGCTTTAGCTTTCAATATATCAAACTTTTATTTCAAGTTTTCTTCATATCAGTTTGCAATTAATTATCGACTACTTTAGATATCGTAATTCGTTGCAGGTTGACGTCATTTGGTTTATGTGTTATCCATATCTGATCTCTCTTATTTAAAAAATACAACAATTATTTTGTTTCAATTTAGTGAATTAAAGATTTCTCTTCTTCATTAAATGAATCATTTTGTACAAATCTTTGCACATAGATTTATCTAAATGTGATGATTTGTAAATTATAAGATTGTTGTCATTTTTTATGTCTTGTTTGTCCTGTCATTTATATTTGAAGAGCACTACTGCTTCCTGTTTACGAGAATCTTGTGGAGAATCTGGTGCGAGTTTCCTCCCACCGAACAACTAAATCAACTATTGGATACAAGACAAACCTGAAGCGTTACTTCAAGTCAGTTTGCTATTTGTCATTTAATAGTTAATTTATTAGTATTTTTTTAGTAGTTTAGATAGATATATATATAGTTCAGATTTATAGTTAGGATTATTATTTAAATTGTTCATCTTAGATAGTTTTCAGTTTATTTCTTTCTCATAAAATTATAAAAATAAAAAAACAATAGTTTTGTTGTCACAAGGCAGCTTACAAATGATTTTTGCAAGTTTTCATTTAAAATCTATAATCTGTAAATGCTTGTACATTTGTGATTAAGATTTAACTCTATTAATAATTGAACATTTAATTTCATAGCATTATTGTTGTATAGTATAGACAATAGACTGTATATATTTATTTCATATTTGTTTATTAGTTTTCTTTAATTGTTGTTTTCATTTAGATTAGTTTCTTTAGTTAGTTTTATTTTGTTTTTCTAGGACTTAGATCGGCCAACGGAGCTGCTAAAACCATCAGGGTGGATCATCCCAAACGGCTTGGGTTATTTATACAACCCCAGACCGGATCCACTCTTCCAGTTGGCGAGCGTTCATTTTCGCCCGTCAACAAGTAGTTCCAATATTCCAACTCTCTTCCCCACGACATGGACAACCCAAGGAATGTACCCCCTTCATTGCACACAATCCCTCGGGATATACCATTCGTTTATCAAAATTTTCATTGCACTCTCTTGGCCAAGAATCTCTTATCTATGGACTCCAGGAACACTCAGTTGCTTCAGAATTTCTCACAACAACATTCACAAGGCACTTTAGTCATTCCCTCATCAGGAAAATGCACTACATGCTTACAAACCATTTTATTGGAACATAGACCTCTTTTCCAACATAACACATGACCCAATAATGGTTTACTTAAAGCATATTGTGGCTATATTTCTCTTTCTAGCACTCATCTCCCCTCTTTCTTCCTAAAAATCTACATGCAAATATTGTTCCTCTTCTCCATACAAATTTCCTTTTTCCTCAAGCTAAGTGATTTCTCACTCTGCCCAATGTTAATTGTACTTCAACCACATGTTTCCAAAAACTATGAGATGTGACTCCTCACACCAACCCTCTTACATGAGTTTAATGATGGGCTTCGAGAACACTCAACAACAAAATAGAAGGTTCATACACAATGATAATAATTTCTCGAATGTGGGTTGGATTAATACCCATGAATATTCCACTCTTATACCCCTCTCTGATCTATATTATTTTCAGAATGAAATGAAAGTAGAGATATTACAATGAAATACTCATGAAAATTGCTAGAAACAGAGAAATACAACAATAGATGATTTCTATTAATGAAAGAATTGTAAAGAGACTGTAAAAATATAGAGTGCAAGACTCGCTAAAATGGTGGCATCTTTATCTCTGAGAAGAGATGTGACGGCTATGCTCATTCACAAGAAGATCATTACAATGAATATCTGAAGGCCTTTTTATGATAAACATAAATTCCAAAACCCTAGACATCCAAAAACCTGACCCTAGGAGATGAAACACCAAAAGTCATGTGGGCCCCGTTTGGGTAAGTTAGTACATTAAATTCATGGGGTCATAACTTTGCATACAATATCTATTTTAGGCACGTGATAGCTTGTTGGAAAGTTCGTTTCGAGAACTATGCATTATTGCATCAAAATCTGACTATGTCTATAGTTTGACTGTGGCAAGCCAAGAAAACATTGTTTAGAGCCCCAAAACATCCCTGGAAGTACAAAAAGATGTACTTACATGAAAAATTAAGAAATAAGCCAGTTAGAACAGGTGGGTGGCCACCAATATCCACCTGGATGTTGTGTAGGGATTCAAGACAACCCTATAAGTGTAGAACCCACAATTACAAAGAAATGTCCCCATTACATAGAAATGTGCTAAACTAAAAATTATCCATATGAGCGAGTTGGAATATTGAACAGGTGGGTGGCCACCAATATCCACCTAGATCAATCCTCCCCCCTTAGGAAGAAATTGTATACATTTCATTGAGTTCCCATGGAAGAGGGGAAAGTGTTTTCTGAAACTGAATCTTGGTGAGTTATGTGACTTGTTGGAGAAGTTGCACTACCTGGTTAATGGAAGGCTGTCAAAAAAAATTTGTTCGAGGGTTTGAATTTGTTCCATCAACTTGTTGTCTCTGGGTTTGATGAGGCATTGTGTAGGCACCATTGTAGGTGAATAAACGATATTTTCTTTCTCTTCTGCAATTTTTTTTTTCTGCATAGAAGGTGTTGAGGCTACAATGGTTGTAGTGTCCTTTTGTGCATCCTTTGAACAGACTATGAAGATGATAAATTTTTTAGTATGAGAGATTACCTTGCGGATTTTTTTTGGTGGAATAGTAGTTGGAACTACCTCTGGTATCCTATAGAGATGACCTCCCAGAGTAATAATGACACTACGGGGTCTAGACTCATAAACATCATGACATTTCCACATATATGGTTGGCCCAAAACAACATCACAAAAATAAAGAGGAGCAACATCACAAACTACCTAATCCTTGAAGGGATGGATTCCATATGACAGGTGGCACTGTTGGCTGACATGGAAATCGCATCCCTGATGAAACCACCTGATGTTGTATGGTTGTGGGTGTCGTGTTGTCTACAACCCCAACTATTTGACGACCTTAGCTGACATGAGGTTCTTCTAGCTACTGTTATCGACAATGAAATGCAACGGGGTCCCCTTCACCCACATTTGTGAATGGAAGAGGTGCTCCCCCTCTTCAATATCTACTGGTTCTTTTGGTTGAATTGTTGTAGTCATGATAGTAGCAGTGGGGTCTACATTGATGATCCATCTTTTTTCAATATTTTCTGGATCGGATTTTGAATCATGGTTCAGCTCCATGTCTTTGACCTCAGCTACCAATGAATGTTTCGAGCGACATTCATCGATGTTGTGCCAGAGGATTTTGTGGAAGTCACGCCAATTCCCAGTGTCATTCTTCGTCTTTCCTTTCCCCTTATTTCCCTATTTCTTGGACTGGTTATCTAGAGGTTGTTGGTTAGGGCCATCTTTACCATTCTTTGGTTGTTGCGAATTTGCATACCCAAATTCCCATTTGTTCTGGTGCCTAAATTTATGCTCGATTTTGATAACATATCTAGAGGTAGCTCCTAAGGATGAGATGTTTAGGAAATCCATTTTGGTTTGAATGTACCTATGCAGATCTCCACAGTGTTTTAGAACCATATGTCGCTTGGAGTCTTTGATACCCATATTGGTGCACAAGGTATGGAAAGTATTTGTGAACTCCAACATTGTTTGGCTCTTCTCTTGCTGCAGCGTGGTCCATCTCATGTACTGGTCTTCATAGTTATCAACATGGTAGTATTGTCCCTTGATCACATCCACAAAAAAATACCAAGTGGGATCGACCACATATATTCCAGATTCCTCTATGGAACTTTTCTCCTAGTAAGTTTCCCACCAATGTTTGACATGGGGGAGAGCCTTTAGGAGTGTGAAGGTGATATTTTCCCTGTCGGAAAATTTTTGAACAGAGAAATAACCTTCTAATAGATTTAACCATTTTTCTAGGGAATCTGCATCTATTTGACCTTCAAATACAGGAATATAAAAATTAACTTGTACCTTGAAGGGAGAGGTTCCTCCAAAATGGTCGCTTGATGAAGATGCATCTATTGCTATTGTCGGGCGTTGAAGGATGTGTGCAAAATTATCCATCATTTCATCCCTCTGTCGCATGAGAGCTTGCTCAAGAAACATGTTAATAGAATATTTCGCTTCGTCGTTCTTATTTTATTCTTCCATCGAGGGTTTCTTGGGTGTGCAATAGTTTTTTTCCTCAAGAGAGACAACCTCGAGACCCAACTAGATATACTCAGACCTCATTGGGGACATGCGCTGAAAAATGATCAAGAGCAGCCTGTTATGATACCACTTATCAGGATTATTTTTTGAACGAAATGAAAGCATATATATTACAATGACATACTCATGAAAATTTATAGAAATAGAGAAATACAACAATACATGATTTCTATTAATGAAATAATTGTAAAGAGACGGTAAAAATACAGAGTGCAAGACTCGCTAGAATGGTGGCATCTTTATCTCTGAGAAGAGATGTGACGTCTACGCTCATGTGCAAGAAGAGCATTATAATGAGGCTCTGAAGGCCTTTTTATGATAAACATTAATGCCAAAACCCTCTACATCCAAAAGCCTAACCCTGGGAGATGAAACACCAAAAGTCATGTGGGCCTCGTTTGGGTAAGTTAGTACATTAACTTCTTGGGGTCGTAACTTTTGCATACGATCTTCGTTTTATGCGCATAATATCTCTTTGGAAAGGTATTTTTGAGAACTATGCAATATGGTGTCAAAATCTAACTCGGTCTATAGTTTGATTGTGGAAAGCCAAGAAAACATTGTTTAGAGCCCCAAAACAACCTTGGAAGTACAAAAAGATGTATTGACATGAAAAATTCCAAAATAATCCAGTTGGAACAGGTGGGTGGCTACCGATATCCACCTAGATGCTATGTATGGCTTCAGGATATCCCCGTAAGTGTAGAACCCATAATTACAAAGAAATTTCCCCATTACAGAGAAACGTGATGAACTGAAAATTGTCCAGATGAGCTAGTTGGAATATGGAACAGGTGGGTGGCCACCAATATCCACCTAGATGACCCTCTTTTGTGGAATCGTATCCCCTCCATCATTTTCATCCCTCTTGTATCATAGCTAGTGATTACTACTTTTATTAATCATTTGCAATATACCCTTTACATAGTTTGGCCATGTTGACCCTAAAATGTTCTAAGTTACTTTCTCTTTCTCTTGTATTATACTTGCATACTTTGAATTTTTTTATCCACGACAAAGATACATATATTATTTTAATTTCCTCCTTCCAAAAATTTCATTTCCATATTCCTCTTCCTACAAATTGGACCAACACTTAGTATTTTTCTTCATTGTCCTCCTGGAATAGTAGAATCGCGTGATATAACTATTTTTATAATGTATGTTCATATTTTTGTCTGTCCACTTTTAAGTATTTAGTGTTATTTTGAATTTTTGAGTGCTCCTATTTATTTAAATCAATCTTCAACTGCAAAAGTGGATTTTATACCATATCTCGAAAACTTTCTTTTCTTTTCTCCGTCCGCCCATTTTTTACACTTAGTCGATTCTTCAATACTTTTATGCATCTACTCAAAATTTCAATACTTAATCTTTTAAGATTGACTGCAGAAGTGGACTTTGCTTCACCACTCCAAAATTTTCTTATTATTTCATCTTTCCACCCACCAACACTCAGTCCTATTTCAATTTTTTCATAAGACTGAGGAAGCAAAATTCTCTCATATTCGTGTATACTTCTTATTTCTTTGTTTCGTCTTGAATCCTTGCCCTTTGTCACATTAACCAAAAATCATTTAATGTTTATCTCGTGTGAAATGATAGATGGTTAGTACATAAGGACCATTATTAATGGTATATTATTCGATACTTTTATCATAAATTCAAATTAAATTATCCAAATCACTCTTTGAAATAACAACTTTGGTGGTTAATACAAAGAAAACTCATTTGGTAAATAGAGAAAGACTATTAATCCTTCATCAACTCCTGAGAAATATAGAAAAAATACATGAGATTGTTTGTGGCGATATGTTGAATACATTTGCATGGGAAAACACAAAAAACCAGTGGTCAAGGGCTTATAGATATTATTCTTTGTTTCCTTCTGAAGAAAATATCAACAATGGTGTCTAGGTGTCTGGAATTGCTAAAGTAGGATGTGTGCTGGAGGTACTTTATGAAAAATATCTGGTAATATGGTACACATATAATTTCAAAAAGGATCATAGAATTACCATGTTAAATGGATGGTCCCCAATTTCATTATCGCGAACAAATTTTAGTGGAATGCTCAAACTATCGAAACCTACAACAATATTCAAAGCTAACCAAGAAAAAGATTTCATAAAAGCTAAAATGGCGGAAAATATTTGTTTCCCCAATGTTTCGAAGACCCAACCACAATCCCGACAGATTTATCTACAATTCAGGTCAGTTTATTTAAGACACCTTATAAAGAAATGGCTTGGTTTCTTGCTAGGGTATTGGGAGTGGATTCAACTGCAACTATCTCGCACCTAGCTCTCTATGTCTTGTATTATTATGTTAAAGGGAAACGGATTTTCGATTGGTCCAAAATTATATCCTCCAAGATTTCATTCTAACTCTCAAATTTAGAAAAAGATAAGAAGTTTTACATGTTTGTGTACCTGGTCTTTGCCATTTTCTATTTTCATGTATTTCAAAAACTAAATATAGCAAGACAAGTCGATGCTAAAGTAGACCCAATACATACTTGGTATCCTTCTCTCTGGAAACAAAAAGTAATGTATCACTTTTATGAAGTATATGATTCTTTCCTTTTGGATTTCAAAAAAAACAAATTTGGGAATAATACCTCAAGGATTTCATTGGAGGCAACGAATTTTTTAAACAAAAGGGGAAATTTTGAGTCAAATGAACAATCCAGTATAATCCGAGTTTATTTCTCCTGGGAGGCCTCAACTTATTTACCATTTTATGTCTCTAATAAAATATTCATGATAGAAGTCTGTAGACAATTCATATTCTAGGAAAATTTCTTTCTTCGAAGAAACAAAAAATAGTGTATTATATTTCCATGGAAAGTTGGTGAAACCACATTGAGAAGCGCTACCAAAATTGATGAATTTGCAACTCAATTTGACGAACATAATTTGAAGCTAGAAAATTTATTAAAAGGGTTTGACCCTCAACATTTTTTTATGGACCACATGGTTTCAATAGGCTTCAGTGTATCATACATAAACACATACATATATAGAGAAGAAAGCGAGGAAAAAAAATCTCAATAAGTGTTGATTAGATAACTTGAGACAATTGTTAGCAAGAATGATGCACGCTGACAACATGGAAAGATTGTGAAAATAAGAAGTTCAAAATCTCTGAGCTCTTCCTAAAAAAGTGGAACACCCAGACAAAATCCCCAAATTGTTACTCATGAAAAAAATAAATATTTTGTTGAAAATTTAGGTGACAGTGACGAACCTTAGCACCCCAAAACGGATATTGAAAAACCCCAAAAGTTTCCTATAACCAACAAAAGGAAAATACAAAATAATCAACAACAAATGGAGGAAGACAGACCTGGTAAATATGTTCTTCTCAAAAATATGGAGCTCTATGCAAATATTGAAGACATAGAGTTTCCAAATGATGAGAAGAGGATCCAAACTAGTGATGAGTTGGTAATTCAAGAACCTATCTTTTACGAGGAAGAATATTTGACCATGCATAATGCATTATTTGATCAGGATTTGAAGAAGCTAGTATTTGAATGTGTGAATTCAAGGGGAAAGAAAAACAAAGATGCAAAGGTGGATTTGAATAAATTCCTACCATAAAAAATCTCTCAAATTCACAAAGTTACTAGTGATTCTTTAGAGGTTTCAGTTGAAAAAATGGAAGCTCAAAATGTGAGATTAAAAGAAAGGGTTATATAATTAGAATGTCTTTGATGCATCCACCTATATTTGTAAGTCCTCTAGTAGCTATTCAACCAAGGATAAATCCCGACTGAGTTGAGCTTAAAATTGAAAGGAACGTAAAGCTTCTTAGTTGCAGTCAAAAAAATTGTTGGTGAAAATATTAAAAAGAGAATGGCTCTTGTTATTGAAGCATAGGATATTAGGATATGGGGAGAAATATTGTTTCATTTCATTCAAAATTAAATAGTTTGAGAGAATAAGTCCAATATGATTTTTATAATGAAGAAGGATTTTACAAAGATGTTTTCATCGCATTTACTTTAAAAATTTCTGGTATGACCGAGATAAAAAAGGAAAGAAGTGGATCTACCTTCTCCAACTAGAATCAAACAACTAAATTCCTGTTGGATAAAAAAGATAAAAGTATTGAAAGAAATATTAGGTGAATGTGATGTTGTATTCATAAACAAAGAAGCATTGTATCATAGATTGACTGAGATAGACCTAGAAGGAACCACAGGAGAAGTACAATACCCAGAATTAATATTGAATTCCAAATTTATGACAAGGCATCAATTTGAAGAACATGTGGAAATACTAAAGGACTTGTTTGTTGAGAAATTTAATAGCATAATTGAGTATAATGAAAATGAAGTTGAAAGTTGGATAATGAGCTATGAAAATAAAAACGAAGACATAGAAGAGACTCTTCACCAAATTTCATTTGAATCGAGAGAATTGGAAGGAATATTATTTGATATAAGAATTAGACAAGAGATAAATGTGTCCCCAATGAAAGAATACATTTAAGATTGTTTAAAGCGAGCCTTAATTAAGATAACTAAAGAGGATCAGTTGGAGGCAGTTGGAACTAGTCATGCAACTTCTATCAATGAGGATACAAGAGGCACATCAACAATAAAATGAAGAAGGAGATACCATCATACTAAGTTCCAAATTGATCACATTCCTTTCATTTTTTCCCTCATAATTCACCCAGTTATATTTTATCTGTCATAAGAAAAATATAATCGACTTCCAATCGCTTCCTCTTTTATTTTCAAGTGTTGCATCATATCTTCTCTATTCTAGTGTTGTTCCTACTCTTTCTATTTACATTTCTTTATTTTTTGGTCCATAGGAGCCAATCTCATACCAATATTGGAAAAAAAACTTTTATTTTCCAAATACTATCAAAGACTATTTATTTTTTGACAAACATTGAGAGAGCTACTTTGGGGTTAATTTTAATTGTATCTTTGAACTCTGAGCATTTGAGTAAAAGATATTTGAAATTGACCTATCAAATCCTGTTTTTATTTTAATGAAAATACTCATTTAAAGTTCTCTGATTTATGTGGGACCTTCTTTTAATTGTGATAAAAAATATTTAAAATTGTGATGGATGTGAGATTCATGGTATGATTATTTCTTTGTATTATATTTATACAAATTTGATTTATTTTATGAGTAAAGATTCATGGTCCATTTCTCAATATTTATTGATGTATGTATCTTTCTTTTAAAATATTTTTATTTAATTGAGTGAAAAATGTTTGGAGTTTGCTCTCAACATTCTCCCATATTTGTATTATTGTCCCAGTATTTTCAAAGATAAACCCTTAAAAAAATTAAAGAGGAGTACCACCTACTTAAAAACAAAGGGGGGTTTTAAATCCTCATGAGTTTTTTGTTTCGATCTTGACCGATTCAAACATCAACAATTTTGGCGACCATACTAGGGAGCCATTTATTTTCAAGATATCTGAGGCTTTGTTTCATATCTGATTGAAGGAATAGATTCTCCATGGT
Organism: Picea engelmannii; assembly: GCA_009831015.1. Taxonomy (NCBI): domain Eukaryota; kingdom Viridiplantae; phylum Streptophyta; class Pinopsida; order Pinales; family Pinaceae; genus Picea; species Picea engelmannii. The sequence continues at coordinate 22,742 of ML817177.1, read as the reverse complement.
TTAAAATGATGAAACGAAGATTCAAGAAGACTGATACTTGTTATAAATATATGGGGTTTATGAAAATATTATTCAAATATGTTTGAATGACCTCAAAAAGAGTCAAGAACAATCAAATATTTGGGAGGATCAACTCCATGGAGATGCCATTGAAAGTGCTCTTAAAAGTCCTGGCAATTCCACTGGGAAGATTAAAAAATATCAAGAATATATATATTATGACTCCTCTCAAGAATTGTTCTCATGATGTTATGTTCATTTCCCTTCTCCATCAATCCCATCAATGGATTTACAAGACTCAACAAACGGAACAAGTTCCCAAAGAAGGAGGTGATTTCATAGAACCCCTTTAAATATACCAGAAGTGGGTTTTCATATGCATGGTATTCCTATTGAAAATATTTCCACATTCTTTCAGAATACTTCAGAAGATGCAAAGAAACATTTGTGTGATTTCAAGAGAACATGTGATGTTTGCAATATTACTGAAGACAATGTTACATGTCGATTATTTTTACAAACCCTGTGTGGGGATGCTTTTGAATTGTATTGTTCATTTCTTCCTTGGACCATTACTAGTTGGGATGTGTTAGAAATTCCATTTTCTAAAAAATGTTTCCACCCACCCTCTCCCATATGGACGTAATACAATGAAAATTTCATCCTTTAATATACTCCATATGAATATCTTTTGAGCAATAAGTTTGAGAATAAAATTGATGAGCCTCCACCAAATGAACAAGAAGATTTAAATCAATATACTTATGCAAAAAATGTTGCAATAGATGATGAAAATCCAAAAGAACATTGGCAGTAAGAAGAATTGGTGGAATAAATCAATCCTGAGAATAGTGATGGGAAATATTTCCATTACATGAAGAAAGAATATTTTCAATACATTGTTGATGAATGAAGAATCTTGGAAGTGGCTGGAGATAAGGAGAAATATGAAATTGTTATTAGATTGGAAATTCCCCATCCAACCAAATACAACAACATTTTTGAGAAACCAAGAATTGATTATATTGAAACATGTGTTGAAATTACTAAGACAACTAAGAGGGGGGGTGAATCAGTTGTTACTGTGCTTAAATTTTTTTAAGTCTATTAAACCATTTTTAATCTTTCATCAAGTGACCATCAATATTATACATCACATGGACAACATAAGTAATGAGAATCAATCACACATAAGATATACACAGAGACATATTTTCACGAAGAAACCCATAAAGGGAGAAAACCTCTTCTTCTTCGAAATGATAGGCAGTCTTTTAAGATATGTACATCATCTATATTTGAGCACCAAATCAAAGTGAGACTGCTACCTATGTTTTACAATATCCATCTTGTTGAGAGAACCAACTCTCTGGCTTCTCTAGCACCCACTAGAAGGAAGCACCAACTCCCTAAATATTCCAACACCAAATTGATTTATACAAGCACCAACTTGTATACATAAAACTCTGTGTTTTCCCGAGCACCACCCTGCCACCCTATTTTCTAGCCACAACTAGATGTAAGATACAACTTCCAATATTCAAGAACCAACTTGAATATCATAGGACCAAATTTCTCCCTAGCACCACCCTTCCTCCCTGATTATGAATAAATGATTGACAAACAAACAATACAGGTATTTGAATTCTTACACCTTCTTCACTATTTTGTAATTCTTCTCTGGTTCAAAAAATGTTCTGCAGTTCTGCTCTGCTTCATGATATTCTTCCATTCTACTCTTGCTTCATGATATTCTGTTATTCTACTCTTGCTTCTGTCTGTTCAGCGACTGTTACTCATCTCTTAGTTTTATCTCATGCTCTGCATTCTGTAATTTTACCCTTCTTACAATTCATCTCATTGTTTCAGTTAGAACAACCAACCTTACACAGTCATTGCATCTCTCCTTTCATACACACCAGCCTCATCAGTTACACTTCGAATATCCTTGGGAAAAGAGGAAACGTCTCAACAACTGAATCACCAACCGATCAAGAACCATGATTTGATTATGATAACTGAAACGTAACTCAGCAATTAATCATGAAAATAAACAATGAGCCTTCGATCATATTCCTGATTAACCTGCACCATTGGATTACAAATGATGGGTCTCATGCTTACTCCATATTCCCACTGGCTGTGACCATAGGCCTAGTAAAAATTCCTTTCGCATTTCGCATATCGGCAATCCTATGGTGAAGAGTCTCGACTCTTCATATTGCGATCACTGAAAAAGAGCTTAGCTCTGCTAGCTCCACCCTCTCATATGATCACCGACAGTGACCACAACCTACACCAAAAGGCGTTTTTTCATTTTGGTAATCCAGAGGTGAAGAGTCTTGACTCTTCATGTTGTGATCTCCAAAAAGGGGCGTAGCTCCGCTAGCTCCTCCCTCTCACATGACCACTGGCGGTAACCACAGCCTACGCCAAAGAGGCATTTCACATTTCTTCATTTTGGAATTCTTGTGATGACGTGTCTCGACACTCCAAGTCGCAATCCTCGAAATGGAGATTAGATATCTCCTTCCTCTAGCCTTTGATGATGTGATGTTGTCTATGACCATGGACCGGTCCTTATCGCAATTTCGCATATCGCAAGTTGGAAGGTTATATGATTTCCTTCCTTTGACTTTCTAGTCAGTGAGATGCTAATGGCTCACCATGTGTTCTCTGCATACAATGTTCCACAACATACCTTGATCCAAGGGTTCAGATCAACCCTCAATCCGACGGCTTGGATCATTTTGGGATATCGCATATCACGAGTTCCCACACCATGCTCTGTTGACTCCTCCAATGTGCAATTCAACAAAATTCCAATCGCTTTCCACGTGTCCTATGACTCCAACGGTCAGGATTTTTATCGCGAGTTCAAGGGGTTATAGAACCTGTTTCCTTTGGATTTCCCGATCTTCGAAATTCCCAAATGAAACCTTTGCCACGCTTTGACTGTTTTCCATGTGTCCTTCTTGGATCAACGGTCCTCCTGCTTTCAGGACTTTCTAAGCCCGCTTCATCTTGTACTTAAAGATCATGCTCCTTCTTCTGGATCCGACGATGGTCGGTCTTCGCACTCAGATATAACGTTGAAGATTTGTTCTCCTCTTTTTTGCGCTCCTCTAGTATTAATTTGGATCTGATGATCATTGTTTCTCCTCCTCCTGAGCTTACACTGCTGATCTTTCCATTCCATCATTGTCGTTGTGTTGCTAATTGTGATATTTTCCATCAATGAAAAACATGCATGCTCTACCTTTGTCTGAAAAACATGCCAACAATATCCCCCTTTGTCATTGATGGAAACCCCTTTAAACCCCTTGAAAAACATCCAATTATACCGCTATAGCATCCTTTAAATTACCACACTTTCTCCCCCTTTGACATCAATGTCAAAGAAGAAACATGTTTCCCCTAAGTTGTTGTAGTACATACTCCCCCTGTCAACTATGAGCAGCTTAGAAATACAACAAATATTCAATAAGTACTCCCCCTGACCAGGTGAATAGATTAGATGAAAGAAGTTATAACCCCCAACTTTTGATGAAGATATCCAAAAGGGGTCATTGCTAATGGTTTAGTAAAGATATCAACTATCTGTTATGTGGAAGGAATATAATTCAGCTGAACGACTATGTTTGTAACTTGTTCTATGAGAACATGGTATTTTATTGGGATATGCTTAGTCTTGGAATGAAGAATAGGATTCTTGGAGAAACTAATGGCACTATTGTTATCACAGTGAATTGTAATCGGATCAGTATAATTTACCTTCAAATCTGTAAGAGTTTGAATCATCCATAAAATCTAAGTGCACCAAGTAGCAGCAACAATGTACTCTGCCTCTAAAGTTGATAAGGAAATAGATCCCTTCTTCTTACTAATCCATGCTACCAACGAGTCACCCAGGAAGAATGCGCCTCCACTAGTTCTCTTTCTCTCATCCACACAATTTGCCCAATCTGCATCTGGATAAGCAGTTAACTAAAAATTCTGATTTCTGGGATACCACATACCATAAGTCATTGTTCCCTTCAAGTATTTGAATATCCTTGTGAAATATACCAAATTAATTTGTTTAGGAGCATATTGATAAAGACATGCCATTCCAACAGCTTGCATTATATCAGGACGAGATGCTGTGATGTACAAAAGACTACCTATCATAGAGCGATATGTCCTTTGATCAACATCATGTGAAATATCATATTTACTAAGCTTGCAACCAACCACCATAGGTGTACTAATAGGAGAGGAATCCTCCATTTGAAATTTCTTCAACATCTCTTTCAAATATTTTTCTTGAGAGATAAATATTCCCGCAAAACTCTGATTTACTTGTAAACCCAGAAAGTATGACAACTCTCCTATCATGGACATCTCAAAATCTATTTTCATAGAGTTAGCAAACCACTGGACAGAGGATTCATTAGTACAGCCAAAAATAATATCATCTACATAAACCAAAACAACTAGTAAATTATCACCTTTGGACTTAATGTAGAGATTGTTGTCAACAGTACCTTTCTTGAACCCTTTGTCTTGTAAAAATTTGTCCAGTCTATAATACCAAGCTCGTGGTGCTTGTTTCAGTCCATATAATGACTTCTTCATCTTGCAAACATAATCAGGATTATCTGTCAATGAGAATCCTTTAGGTTTCTCCATATATACTTCTTCCTCTAGATCTCCATTAAGAAATGTTGACTTAACATCCATCTGATAAACTTTAAAGTTCTTATGACATCAATATGCAAGAAACATTCTGACGACTTCCAATCTCGCCACTGGTGCAAAATTTTCATCAAAGTCCTGACCTTCAACTTGTGCATACCCTTTACAGACCAATCTGACTTTATTTCTAACAACTTGTCCTTTTTCATTCATTTTATTCTTGAACACCCATTTGGAACCTATTAAATTCTTCATTCAAGTCTAGGGACAAGCTCCCAAGTATTGTTCTTCTCAATCTGATCAAGCTCTTCATTCATAGCTCTAATCCAATCATCATGCTGGCTGGATTCATCAAAAATTTTAGGTTCAGTCATAGATAAAAAGGCAACATGAGATTGTTATGAGTCTTTAATCAATTTCCTTCTTGTCTGAACTCCTTTATTTATATCTCCAATTATCTAATTTTCAGGATAATTCTTTCTAACAATTCTGAGAGGTGATTTTGCTTCTTTCTGTTGATTTGTGTCAGTTGGAGTATGCGTATCTTCATCTAATTTAGATTCTTTTCTTTCTGATTCTTGGACCTGTTCATATTCATCTTCAACTATATCTTTTGTGCTTGGTTCAACATTCCTTAAATTTCGTACTGGGATTTCTTCATCAACTTTTATGTCGATACAATCAACCAATTTATGCAACCTCTTATTGTAGAATATGTATCCTTTACTGTTTGTATCATGACCTAATAATATACCTTCATCAACCCTGTCATCATATTTGCCAATATTTTCATCATTATTCTTGATATAACATTTACTCCCAAAGACTTTAAAATGCTTGATTGAAGCAGGTCTTCCAAACCATACTTCATAAGGAGTCTTGTCACTATGTGGTCTGAGATGAGCTTTGTTAAGAATGTGAACAACTGTATGGATTGCTTCCACCCAATATGTCTGATATATATTCCTTTCATTCATCATTGATCTTGCCATTTGTTGTACTGATCTATTCTGACTCTCAACAAATCCATTTTGTTGTGGATTTATTGGGATTGTGTACTCTCTTTTGATCCCATATTTATCACATAACTCTTTGAATTTCCATGAGCTAAACTCTCCTCCTCTATTAGACCTTATTGTCTTCAATATTTTTCCTATTTTATTCTCAGTTAGAGACTTAAACACTTTGAATTTTTAAAATGCTTTAGATTTTTCCTTCAAAAATACAATCGATGTTAGTCTAGAATAATCATCAATAATCAACATAAAATAGTTTTATTTTCATGTACCTTCTTTCCTTGACGGTCCAGATAAATCCATATGAACTAACTAGAGAGGTTTTTCT
>ML817177.1:0-16621 GCA_009831015.1 Picea engelmannii | reverse complement strand
TTTGTAACTCAGCTTGCTCTAAGACAAATAGCCCACTATTTACTCTTTCCACTCAACCTTTAATGTAGGTACGGTAAGGCAGTTGCAGGGCCTCTCCACTCCTGATTTGAGGGCGCTAATGGCGAAATACCTCTGAATCATTGTCGGTACCATAAAATTAGGGCGAAATATCTCTTAATCATTTCCATTACCAGAAAATGGAGGCGAAATACCTCATAATCATTGCCTTTACCAGAAAATCGGGGCGAATGGGAGGATCTAGTTCAAATTTTAAGGGGCGAAAATGGATTTCCATGCTCTTCCCTCACAAATATCCATGGGCTAAGGGTTATATATATAAATTTTTGAAAATAAACTTGGGGCTATATATTTGCAAATCCCTCAAACCACTCCATGTAAATAATTCGCCCAATCAAAATTCCAAACCCCCTAAATTCGCCCATGGGCAAAATTTCACCCCTAAAATCACCCATGAACCAAGCCTTACTGTTATTTGACAATGCCCGCAAAGACTTGGAGGAAAAAGGGTGGCTCATCTTTGTACAATGATTTGAGGGTTTTAATTTAGTTATGGCACAACAGTTCGCCATGACTTTCGATGGATGTAGAGCCAAGGTGGGCAACATACAGTTGGAAATCGATGAGAAGTTTATTAGTTCTGCTATGGGGTTACCTGCCACAGGCCAGTGTTGGTTCAAAAATTTGAAAGTGGAAGAGGTTCCATGGACAATATTGTTCGTCTCCCAAAAGGTCACCTCTTGTGACAGAGTTGTGCCCATATCTATGCTCAAACCACGATGGCATGAACTTTTCTTAATAGTCAAGAAATTTGTGACCTGTGAAGGTCGATATGGACTCGTGTTTCTCTACCACCTGCATTTGTTAATGAATTTTATGGGATACTCCTTGAATATTCCCTTTTACTTCAATCGTAGCCTATATAAAATGTCGAAAAGGTTTAAAAGGGAAAAGGCTGACAGTAGTCTGTTCCACCATGGAATTATTAAACTTATCATTGTTTATCATTTGATTTTACATGGTGATAGTTGGAGAGATTTCATCGCTCGAAATGGTTTTGATGACACAGACCCTGTCCAGGTTGACAAGCCTGTGGTGAATGAAACCAAGGTCGGGCCACCCATGCCCTTCCATATCCTATTTCCCTCTCCTAAGCCTTCGATCGACCCTGCTATTGACTTACCAGACGTTGGAACTGAGAAGGCCAAGTTTATAAAGAGACCTGTGAGCAAAAAGGCTAAGTCAAACCCTACTGCTAATGCCAAGGGTAAAAAGAACGCTCGGCTTAGTTCGAGAATGGCTAGGAACAAACCTAAACCCTCTGCTGAGTCAAAGCCTATAATCCTTAGTGAGGATTCAGATTCTGACACTGAACGTTTTTTAGCCAGTGAGTACCCTTACTCACAGTGTTTATTCCCTGAACAAACTTATGATTTCATGTCGAATCTTCCCCCTTGCCTAAAGAGTAATCCTAACTACCCTGGGATTAAATTGCCTAATGAAACCCTCAGCAATATGATCAAACCCTCACCTGCACTTTCAAAGCCCACACAGTCATTCTATGACTAGTGTGATTTGTGGTTGGAACGATACTACATCGACGTTCCTCTACTCCAATAAAAAATTCAATTGCTGGAAAGTCAAGTTGCAGTGTTGACCAGCCAGAGAGACAAACTCCAAGCAACTGATAAGAAGCAGAAGATAACTGGCTCCATCATTTTAAAGAATGTTGAATTGGCCACAGTCGTTATCAATTCCAAATTGTTGTGATCAAGCCATCTGCTCATCATATAGGTATGATTTTCGAAATTGTTCTAGTTGTGTGAATAATCAGGGTTGATATAGTGATTGGAATTTTGTCTCCGAATAGCTCTGTTTACATTTTTAAATGACTCTGTCATAATGTGTTCATCCTGTATATTTTTGCTTTTCTAAAAATAAATGGAATTTCATTTTGAATGCACGATTTGATCATTCCTACTTTAGCCATTGATAGATTTTTATTGGATTTGAATGGTTTTCGTTTGGATTTGATTTGGTCGTTTGTCTGATTGAGTCAACAAAACTGATAGTTTGCTTTCGATTGAATTCATTTTGTATCCAATTTAAATAGGAATTTTCTCATGCTCAATTTAGAATACGATCGTGATTTGATTTCCTTATGGTTAGTATGCGGTGATCGACGAATGATTTCATGAGTTTGGTTGTTACATATGCTATGTTATATAATTTTCAAAGCTGAAGTACAACTCTGATCGTTTCCAATTTGGGAATAACGACTCTGTTTTCACAGAAACAATGCTTTCATTTAAAAACCTATGCAAATGATATTCACGCTCGAATCATGGAAGGTTTTTGATTAGCTATGACTATGTTAAATACTCGTTGTTTGATCCTCTTGATTGGGTTGCTGTTTATTTTCAGTCAGTTTGATCATTTTCATGAGCTGGATTCGCATCGTAAAAGATGTTGTGTTTGATTTTAATTTGCAAAAAGAATTGATTGATTTTGTTATTACTATCAAATCCAGTTATAATTCGTTTAAAAGAAATGATTTTGATCAAGGTAAATCGATCTTATCAGCCCATTTGGCTAATAACAAACGATCGGATATCTATTACGAACTCTGTTATTAATTGATTGATCCTGTTATGATTTCGTTTGTGGACAGTTACGAGTCAGTTATGGTTTAACTCGCTCACGACCTAGATCGTATGACAATACATTTATAACGATTTGAAAAGTGATCTTGTTTGGGTTCGATCGTATCTCCTGTTGTTAAGGGAGCATAACGATTGCCTATGATTTGTTTTGATTATATCAGTTTCAATTTGGATATGAAACTATTTCAAAACTGTTTGATTATGATTCTGTCTACCCGACTCTTGGAAACAAACGAAACAGAGTACACCTATCTCTGTATTTGGTTGATTGATTTTGATCCTGTTTGACTTCGAATGGTATAATATTTTCAAATTGAATGATTCGTTTTCAAATAGCTATTGGATGTTAATTGAATTTGATTCTTAAAATGATTTTCAATCGATTTTAATGTTGATTCTGTGTCTTATTTAGACCAGCTACAGAATCGCAAGATTCTGTAGCTAGTCTATAGGATTAGTTTTTTATCATTTTATTAATAAATAATCCTTCTAACTTGTTCATTTTTGCTCCTTTTCAGGTAAATTCGAATTCCATGGGACATATTGGACAGGCTAGGGGAATATTTGTGTGTTTTAGTTTTATTTTAGGTTCCTAGTTTAGTTAAACTTGGGATATCTACCCAGATTTATGTAGACAGTTTTGATAACTTCAACAAGGAGGTTTTACCCTGTGGAAAACTTATAAATACTTATTATTTTTGTAATAAGGAGCATCCTCACTTGTGGGAGAACTAGGCTATGGATTCCTAATACAAACTGAGATAGAAGTTGATGTTCTGCTACAACTTTCACTTTTCATAATGTCAATCTTTTGTTTCAAGTTTATGCATGTCATTAGCAATTGATTATAGACTACTTTAGATATCATAGTCTATTGCAGAATGATATGATTTAATTAACATTTTATCCATATCTAATTTCTTTCATTACTTAAAAAATACAGCAATTACTTTGTTTCAGTTGATGAATCACAGATTTCTCTTCTTCATTAATTGAATCATTTTGTATAAGTATTTGCATACAGTTTTATCTAACTGTGAAGATTTATAAATCATATGATTGTTGTAATTTTTATGTCTTGTTTGTCCTGTAATTATATTGAAGAGCACTGCAGCTTTCTGTTTACAAGGAGCTCCGGGATAATTTGGTGCGGGTTTCCTCCCTCCGATCAGCTAAGACAATCATTACATACAGGACAAACCTGGAGCGTTTCTCCAGGTTAGTTTGTTATTTATTTGTTTTATTAATTTGTTAGTATAATTTAAGTAGTTTAGTTAGATATATGTTTAGTTAGATTAATAGTTAAAGTTAGTATATTAGTTATTTAGTTTAGTTATTTTTGTTTTATTTCCATTCATAAAATTATAAAATCAACAAAAACATCTTTCTCTGTCTTAGGACAGAATATTAATGAGTTTTTCAGGTTTTATTTAAATCTGTAAATTGTAGATATTGTACATTTTTTGAATAAGTTATATTTTAGTTAGTAGTTAGATAGTTAATTAGTTAGAGTTAATATAGTAGTAGTTAGTAGATTGTATATATAGAATAGTTAGATTAGTTTATTAGTTTGTTTAGTTAGATTACTTAGTTTAGAATAGTTTTCTTTTTTTGTTTTCTTAGGACCTTAGATCGGCTAACGGAGCTGCTAAACCCGTCAGGGTGGTTCATCCCAAACGACTTGGGTTATTAGACAACCCCGGACTGGTTCCACTCTCTCAGTTGACGGATGGACGATTTCGCCCGTCAAAAGGAAGTAAAGGATCTTCCAAAGATATCAAAGCCATATGATTATGTTTGTAAACCTTGCCAGATAGGAAAGCTTACATGGACACAACTCATATCTAAAAACTTCCCTTCAATAGAAAAACCTCTCTAGTTAGTTCATATGGATTTATCTGGACCGTCAAGGAAAGAAGGTACATGAAAATAAAACTATTTTATGTTGATTATTGATGATTATTCTAGACTAACATCGATTGTATTTTTGAAGGAAAAATCTAAAGCATTTTAAAAATTCAAAGTGTTTAAGTCTCTAACTGAGAATAAAATAGGAAAAATATTGAAGACAATAAGGTCTAATAGAGGAGGAGAGTTTAGCTCATGGAAATTCAAAGAGTTATGTGATAAATATGGGATCAAAAGAGAGTACACAATCCCAATAAATCCACAACAAAATGGATTTGTTGAGAGTCAGAATAGATCAGTACAACAAATGGCAAGATCAATGATGAATGAAAGGAATATATATCAGACATATTGGGTGGAAGCAATCCATACAGTTGTTCACATTCTTAACAAAGCTCATCTCAGACCACATAGTGACAAGACTCCTTATGAAGTATGGTTTGGAAGACCTGCTTCAATCAAGCATTTTAAAGTCTTTGGGAGTAAATGTTATATCAAGAATAATGATGAAAATATTGGCAAATATGATGACAGGGTTGATGAAGGTATATTATTAGGTCATGATACAAACAGTAAAGGATACATATTCTACAATAAGAGGTTGCATAAATTGGTTGATTGTATCGACATAAAAGTTGATGAAGAAATCCCAGTACGAAATTTAAGGAATGTTGAACCAAGCACAAAAGATATAGTTGAAGATGAATATGAACAGGTCCAAGAATCAGAAAGAAAAGAATCTAAATTAGATGAAGATACGCATACTCCAACTGACACAAATCAACAGAAAGAAGCAAAATCACCTCTCAGAATTGTTAGAAAGAATTATCCTGAAAATTAGATAATTGGAGATATAAATAAAGGAGTTCAGACAAGAAGGAAATTGATTAAAGACTCATAACAATCTCATGTTGCCTTTTTATCTATGACTGAACCTAAAATTTTTGATGAATCCAGCCAGCATGATGATTGGATTAGAGCTATGAATGAAGAGCTTGATCAGATTGAGAAGAACAATACTTGGGAGCTTGTCCCTAGACTTGAATGAAGAATTTAATAGGTTCCAAATGGGTGTTCAAGAATAAAATGAATGAAAAAGGACAAGTTGTTAGAAATAAAGTCAGATTGGTCTGTAAAGGGTATGCACAAGTTGAAGGTCAGGACTTTGATGAAAATTTTGCACCAGTGGCGAGATTGGAAGTCGTCAGAATGTTTCTTGCATATTGATGTCATAAGAACTTTAAAGTTTATCAGATGGATGTTAAGTCAACATTTCTTAATGGAGATCTAGAGGAAGAAGTATATATGGAGAAACCTAAAGGATTCTCATTGACAGATAATCCTGATTATGTTTGCAAGATGAAGAAGTCATTATATGGACTGAAACAAGCACCACGAGCTTGGTATTATAGACTGGACAAATTTTTACAAGACAAAGGGTTCAAGAAAGGTACTGTTGACAACAATCTCTACATTAAGTCCAAAGGTGATAATTTACTAGTTGTTTTGGTTTATGTAGATGATATTATTTTTGGCTGTACTAATGAATCCTCTGTCCAGTGGTTTGCTAACTCTATGAAAATAGATTTTGAGATGTCCATGATAGGAGAGTTGTCATACTTTCTGGGTTTACAAGTAAATCAGAGTTTTGCGGGAATATTTATCTCTCAAGAAAAATATTTGAAAGAGATGTTGAAGAAATTTCAAATGGAGGATTCCTCTCCTATTAGTACACCTATGGTGGTTGGTTGCAAGCTTAGTAAATATGATATTTCACATGATGTTGATCAAAGGACATATCGCTCTATGATAGGTAGTCTTTTGTACATCACAGCATCTCGTCCTGATATAATGCAAGCTGTTGGAATGGCATGTCTTTATCAATATGCTCCTAAACAAATTAATTTGGTATATTTCACAAGGATATTCAAATACTTGAAGGGAACAATGACTTATGGTATGTGGTATCCCAGAAATCAGAATTTTTAGTTAACTGCTTATCCAGATGCAGATTGGGCAAATTGTGTGGATGAGAGAAAGAGAACTAGTGGAGGCGCATTCTTCCTGGGTGACTCGTTGGTAGCATGGATTAGTAAGAAGAAGGGATCTATTTCCTTATCAACTTTAGAGGCAGAGTACATTGTTGCTGCTACTTGGTGCACTTAGATTTTATGGATGATTCAAACTCTTACAGATTTGAAGGTAAATTATACTGATCCGATTACAATTCACTGTGATAACAATAGTGCCATTAGTTTCTCCAAGAATCCTATTCTTCATTCCAAGACTAAGCATATCCCAATAAAATACCATGTTCTCATAGAACAAGTTACAAACATAGTCGTTCAGCTGAATTATATTCCTTCCACATAACAGATAGTTGATATCTTTACTAAACCATTAGCAATGACCCCTTTTGGATATCTTCATCAAAAGTTGGGGGTTATAACTTCTTTCATCTAATCTATTCACCTGGTCAGGGGGAGTACTTATTGAATATTTGTTGTATTTCTAAGCTGCTCATAGTTGACAGGGGGAGTATGTACTACAACAACTTAGGGGAAACATGTTTCTTCTTTGACATTGATGTCAAAGGGGGAGAAAGTGTGGTAATTTAAAGGATGCTATAGCGGTATAATTGGATGTTTTTCAAGGGGTTTAAAGGGGTTTCCATCAATGACAAAGGGGGATATTGTTGGCATGTTTTTCAGACAAAGGTAGAGCATGCATGTTTTTCATTGATGGAAAATATCACAATTAGCAACACAACGACAATGATGGAATGGAAAGATCAGCAGTGTAAGCTCAGGAGGAGGAGAAACAATGATCATCAGATCCAAATTAATACTAGAGGAGCGCAAAAAAGAGGAGAACAAATCTTCAACGTTATATCTGAGTGCGAAGACCGACCATCGTCGGATCCAGAAGAAGGAGCATGATCTTTAAGTACAAGATGAAGCGGGCTTAGAAAGTCCTGAAAGCAGGAGGACCGTTGATCCAAGAAGGACACATGGAAAACAGTCAAAGCGTGGCAAAGGTTTCATTTGGGAATTTCGAAGATCGGGAAATCCAAAGGAAACAGGTTCTATAACCCCTTGAACTCGCGATAAAAATCCTGACCGTTGGAGTCATAGGACACGTGGAAAGCGATTGGAATTTTGTTGAATTGCACATTGGAGGAGTCAACAGAGCATGGTGTGGGAACTCGTGATATGCGATATCCCAAAATGATCCAAGCCGTCGGATTGAGGGTTGATCTGAACCCTTGGATCAAGGTATGTTGTGGAACATTGTATGCAGAGAACACATGGTGAGCCATTAGCATCTCACTGACTAGAAAGTCAAAGGAAGGAAATCATATAACCTTCCAACTTGCGATATGCGAAATTGCGATAAGGACCGGTCCATGGTCATAGACAACATCACATCATCAAAGGCTAGAGGAAGGAGATATCTAATCTCCATTTCGAGGATTGCGACTTGGAGTGTCGAGACACGTCATCACAAGAATTCCAAAATGAAGAAATGTGAAATGCCTCTTTGGCGTAGGCTGTGGTTACCGCCAGTGGTCATGTGAGAGGGAGGAGCTAGCGGAGCTACGCCCCTTTTTGGAGATCACAACATGAAGAGTCAAGACTCTTCACCTCTGGATTACCAAAATGAAAAAACGCCTTTTGGTGTAGGTTGTGGTCACTGTCGGTGATCATATGAGAGGGTGGAGCTAGCAGAGCTAAGCTCTTTTTCAGTGATCGCAATATGAAGAGTCGAGACTCTTCACCATAGGATTGCCGATATGCGAAATGCGAAAGGAATTTTTACTAGGCCTATGGTCACAGCCAGTGGGAATATGGAGTAAGCATGAGACCCATCATTTGTAATCCAATGGTGCAGGTTAATCAGGAATATGATCGAAGGCTCATTGTTTATTTTCATGATTAATTGCTGAGTTACGTTTCAGTTATCATAATCAAATCATGGTTCTTGATCGGTTGGTGATTCAGTTGTTGAGACGTTTCCTCTTTTCCCAAGGATATTCGAAGTGTAACTGATGAGGCTGGTGTGTATGAAAGGAGAGATGCAATGACTGTGTAAGGTTGGTTGTTCTAACTGAAACAATGAGATGAATTGTAAGAAGGGTAAAATTACAGAATGCAGAGCATGAGATAAAACTAAGAGATGAGTAACAGTCGCTGAACAGACAGAAGCAAGAGTAGAATAACAGAATATCATGAAGCAAGAGTAGAATGGAAGAATATCATGAAGCAGAGCAGAACTGCAGAACATTTTTTGAACCAGAGAAGAATTACAAAATAGTGAAGAAGGTGTAAGAATTCAAATACCTGTATTGTTTGTTTGTCAATCATTTATTCATAATCAGGGAGGAAGGGTGGTGCTAGGGAGAAATTTGGTCCTATGATATTCAAGTTGGTTCTTGAATATTGGAAGTTGTATCTTACATCTAGTTGTGGCTAGAAAATAGGGTGGCAGGGTGGTGCTCGGGAAAACACAGAGTTTTATGTATACAAGTTGGTGCTTGTATAAATCAATTTGGTGTTGGAATATTTAGGGAGTTGGTGCTTCCTTCTAGTGGGTGCTAGAGAAGCCAGAGAGTTGGTTCTCTCAACAAGATGGATATTGTAAAACATAGGTAGCAGTCTCACTTTGATTTGGTGCTCAAATATAGATGATGTACATATCTTAAAAGACTGCCTATCATTTCGAAGAAGAAGAGGTTTTCTCCCTTTATGGGTTTCTTCGTGAAAATATGTCTCTGTGTATATCTTATGTGTGATTGATTCTCATTACTTATGTTGTCCATGTGATGTATAATATTGATGGTCACTTGATGAAAGATTAAAAATGGTTTAATAGACTTAAAAAAATTTAAGCACAGTAACAACTGATTCACCCCCCCTCTTAGTTGTCTTAGTAATTTCAACACATGTTTCAATATAATCAATTCTTGGTTTCTCAAAAATGTTGTTGTATTTGGTTGGATGGGGAATTTCCAATCTAATAACAATTTCATATTTCTCCTTATCTCCAGCCACTTCCAAGATTCTTCATTCATCAACAATGTATTGAAAATATTCTTTCTTCATGTAATGGAAATATTTCCCATCACTATTCTCAGGATTGATTTATTCCACCAATTCTTCTTACTGCCAATGTTCTTTTGGATTTTCATCATCTATTGCAACATTTTTTGCATAAGTATATTGATTTAAATCTTCTTGTTCATTTGGTGGAGGCTCATCAATTTTATTCTCAAACTTATTGCTCAAAAGATATTCATATGGAGTATATTAAAGGATGAAATTTTCATTGTATTACGTCCATATGGGAGAGGGTGGGTGGAAACATTTTTTAGAAAATGGAATTTCTAACACATCCCAACTAGTAATGGTCCAAGGAAGAAATGAACAATACAATTCAAAAGCATCCCCACACAGGGTTTGTAAAAATAATCGACATGTAACATTGTCTTCAGTAATATTGCAAACATCACATGTTCTCTTGAAATCACACAAATGTTTCTTTGCATCTTCTGAAGTATTCTGAAAGAATGTGGAAATATTTTCAATAGGAATACCATGCATATGAAAACCCACTTCTGGTATATTTAAAGGGGTTCTATGAAATCACCTCCTTCTTTGGGAACTTGTTCCGTTTGTTGAGTCTTGTAAATCCATTGATGGGATTGATGGAGAAGGGAAATGAACATAACATCATGAGAACAATTCTTGAGAGGAGTCATAATATATATATTCTTGATATTTTTTAATCTTCCCAGTGGAATTGCCAGGACTTTTAAGAGCACTTTCAATGGCATCTCCATGGAGTTGATCCTCCCAAATATTTGATTGTTCTTGACTCTTTTTGAGGTCATTCAAACATATTTGAATAATATTTTCATAAACCCCATATATTTATAACAAGTATCAGTCTTCTTGAATCTTCGTTTCATCATTTTAAACCATGGAGAATCTATTCCTTCAATCAGATATGAAACAAAGCCTCAGATATCTTGAAAATAAATGGCTCCCTAGTATGGTCGCCAAAATTGTTGATGTTTGAATCGGTCAAGATCGAAACAAAAAACTCATGAGGATTTAAAACCCCCCTTTGTTTTTAAGTAGGTGGTACTCCTCTTTAATTTTTTTAAGGGTTTATCTTTGAAAATACTGGGACAATAATACAAATATGGGAGAATGTTGAGAGCAAACTCCAAACATTTTTCACTCAATTAAATAAAAATATTTTAAAAGAAAGATACATACATCAATAAATATTGAGAAATGGACCATGAATCTTTACTCATAAAATAAATCAAATTTGTATAAATATAATACAAAGAAATAATCATACCATGAATCTCACATCCATCACAATTTTAAATATTTTTTATCACAATTAAAAGAAGGTCCCACATAAATCAGAGAACTTTAAATGAGTATTTTCATTAAAATAAAAACAGGATTTGATAGGTCAATTTCAAATATCTTTTACTCAAATGCTCAGAGTTCAAAGATACAATTAAAATTAACCCCAAAGTAGCTCTCTCAATGTTTGTCAAAAAATAAATAGTCTTTGATAGTATTTGGAAAATAAAAGTTTTTTTTCCAATATTGGTATGAGATTGGCTCCTATGGACCAAAAAATAAAGAAATGTAAATAGAAAGAGTAGGAACAACACTAGAATAGAGAAGATATGATGCAACACTTGAAAATAAAAGAGGAAGCGATTGGAAGTCGATTATATTTTTCTTATGACAGATAAAATATAACTGGGTGAATTATGAGGGAAAAAATGAAAGGAATGTGATCAATTTGGAACTTAGTATGATGGTATCTCCTTCTTCATTTTATTGTTGATGTGCCTCTTGTATCCTCATTGATAGAAGTTGCATGACTAGTTCCAACTGCCTCCAACTGATCCTCTTTAGTTATCTTAATTAAGGCTCGCTTTAAACAATCTTAAATGTATTCTTTCATTGGGGACACATTTATCTCTTGTCTAATTCTTATATCAAATAATATTCCTTCCAATTCTCTCGATTCAAATGAAATTTGGTGAAGAGTCTCTTCTATGTCTTCGTTTTTATTTTCATAGCTCATTATCCAACTTTCAACTTCATTTTCATTATACTCAATTATGCTATTAAATTTCTCAACAAACAAGTCCTTTAGTATTTCCACATGTTCTTCAAATTGATGCCTTGTCATAAATTTGGAATTCAATATTAATTCTGGGTATTGTACTTCTCCTGTGGTTCCTTCTAGGTCTATCTCAGTCAATCTATGATACAATGCTTCTTTGTTTATGAATACAACATCACATTCACCTAATATTTCTTTCAATACTTTTATCTTTTTTATCCAACAGGAATTTAGTTGTTTGATTCTAGTTGGAGAAGGTAGATCCACTTCTTTCCTTTTTTATCTCGGTCATACCAGAAATTTTTAAAGTAAATGCGATGAAAACATCTTTGTAAAATCCTTCTTCATTATAAAAATCATATTGGACTTATTCTCTCAAACTATTTAATTTTGAATGAAATGAAACAATATTTCTCCCCATATCCTAATATCCTATGCTTCAATAACAAGAGCCATTCTCTTTTTAATATTTTCACCAACAATTTTTTTGACTGCAACTAAGAAGCTTTACGTTCCTTTCAATTTTAAGCTCAACTCAGTCGGGATTTATCCTTGGTTGAATAGCTACTAGAGGACTTACAAATATAGGTGGATGCATCAAAGACATTCTAATTATATAACCCTTTCTTTTAATCTCACATTTTGAGCTTCCATTTTTTCAACTGAAACCTCTAAAGAATCACTAGTAACTTTGTGAATTTGAGAGATTTTTTATGGTAGGAATTTATTCAAATCCACCTTTGCATCTTTGTTTTTCTTTCCCCTTGAATTCACACATTCAAATACTAGCTTCTTCAAATCCTGATCAAATAATGCATTATGCATGGTCAAATATTCTTCCTCGTAAAAGATAGGTTCTTGAATTACCAACTCATCACTAGTTTGGATCCTCTTCTCATCATTTGGAAACTCTATGTCTTCAATATTTGCATAGAGCTCCATATTTTTGAGAAGAACATATTTACCAGGTCTGTCTTCCTCCATTTGTTGTTGATTATTTTGTATTTTCCTTTTGTTGGTTATAGGAAACTTTTGGGGTTTTTCAATATCCGTTTTGGGGTGCTAAGGTTCGTCACTGTCACCTAAATTTTCAACAAAATATTTATTTTTTTCATGAGTAACAATTTGGGGATTTTGTCTGGGTGTTCCACTTTTTTAGGAAGAGCTCAGAGATTTTGAACTTCTTATTTTCACAATCTTTCCATGTTGTCAGCGTGCATCATTCTTGCTAACAATTGTCTCAAGTTATCTAATCAACACTTATTGAGATTTTTTTTCCTCGCTTTCTTCTCTATATATGTATGTGTTTATGTATGATACACTGAAGCCTATTGAAACCATGTGGTCCATAAAAAAATGTTGAGGGTCAAACCCTTTTAATAAATTTTCTAGCTTCAAATTATGTTCGTCAAATTGAGTTGCAAATTCATCAATTTTGGTAGCGCTTCTCAATGTGGTTTCACCAACTTTCCATGGAAATATAATACACTATTTTTTGTTTCTTCGAAGAAAGAAATTTTCCTAGAATATGAATTGTCTACAGACTTCTATCATGAATATTTTATTAGAGACATAAAATGGTAAATAAGTTGAGGCCTCCCAGGAGAAATAAACTCGGATTATACTGGATTGTTCATTTGACTCAAAATTTCCCCTTTTGTTTAAAAAATTCGTTGCCTCCAATGAAATCCTTGAGGTATTATTCCCAAATTTGTTTTTTTTGAAATCCAAAAGGAAAGAATCATATACTTCATAAAAGTGATACATTACTTTTTGTTTCCAGAGAGAAGGATACCAAGTATGTATTGGGTCTACTTTAGCATCGACTTGTCTTGCTATATTTAGTTTTTGAAATACATGAAAATAGAAAATGGCAAAGACCAGGTACACAAACATGTAAAACTTCTTATCTTTTTCTAAATTTGAGAGTTAGAATGAAATCTTGGAGGATATAATTTTGGACCAATCGAAAATCCGTTTCCCTTTAACATAATAATACAAGACATAGAGAGCTAGGTGCGAGATAGTTGCAGTTGAATCCACTCCCAATACCCTAGCAAGAAACCAAGCCATTTCTTTATAAGGTGTCTTAAATAAACTGACCTGAATTGTAGATAAATCTGTCGGGATTGTGGTTGGGTCTTCGAAACATTGGGGAAACAAATATTTTCCGCCATTTTAGCTTTTATGAAATCTTTTTCTTGGTTAGCTTTGAATATTGTTGTAGGTTTCGATAGTTTGAGCATTCCACTAAAATTTGTTCGCGATAATGAAATTGGGGACCATCCATTTAACATGGTAATTCTATGATCCTTTTTGAAATTATATGTGTACCATATTACCAGATATTTTTCATAAAGTACCTCCAGCACACATCCTACTTTAGCAATTCCAGACACCTAGACACCATTGTTGATATTTTCTTCAGAAGGAAACAAAGAATAATATCTATAAGCCCTTGACCACTGGTTTTTTGTGTTTTCCCATGCAAATGTATTCAACATATCGCCACAAACAATCTCATGTATTTTTTCTATATTTCTCAGGAGTTGATGAAGGATTAATAGTCTTTCTCTATTTACCAAATGAGTTTTCTTTGTATTAACCACCAAAGTTGTTATTTCAAAGAGTGATTTGGATAATTTAATTTGAATTTATGATAAAAGTATCGAATAATATACCATTAATAATGGTCCTTATGTACTAACCATCTATCATTTCACACGAGATAAACATTAAATGATTTTTGGTTAATGTGACAAAGGGCAAGGATTCAAGACGAAACAAAGAAATAAGAAGTATACACGAATATGAGAGAATTTTGCTTCCTCAGTCTTATGAAAAAATTGAAATAGGACTGAGTGTTGGTGGGTGGAAAGATGAAATAATAAGAAAATTTTGGAGTGGTGAAGCAAAGTCCACTTCTGCAGTCAATCTTAAAAGATTAAGTATTGAAATTTTGAGTAGATGCATAAAAGTATTGAAGAATCGACTAAGTGTAAAAAATGGGCGGACGGAGAAAAGAAAAGAAAGTTTTCGAGATATGGTATAAAATCCACTTTTGCAGTTGAAGATTGATTTAAATAAATAGGAGCACTCAAAAATTCAAAATAACACTAAATACTTAAAAGTGGACAGACAAAAATATGAACATACATTATAAAAATAGTTATATCACGCGATTCTACTATTCCAGGAGGACAATGAAGAAAAATACTAAGTGTTGGTCCAATTTGTAGGAAGAGGAATATGGAAATGAAATTTTTGGAAGGAGGAAATTAAAATAATATATGTATCTTTGTCGTGGATAAAAAAATTCAAAGTATGCAAGTATAATACAAGAGAAAGAGAAAGTAACTTAGAACATTTTAGGGTCAACATGGCCAAACTATGTAAAGGGTATATTGCAAATGATTAATAAAAGTAGTAATCACTAGCTATGATACAAGAGGGATGAAAATGATGGAGGGGATACGATTCCACAAAAGAGGGTCATCTAGGTGGATATTGGTGGCCACCCACCTGTTCCATATTCCAACTAGCTCATCTGGACAATTTTCAGTTCATCACGTTTCTCTGTAATGGGGAAATTTCTTTGTAATTATGGGTTCTACACTTACGGGGATATCCTGAAGCCATACATAGCATCTAGGTGGATATCGGTAGCCACCCACCTGTTCCAACTGGATTATTTTGGAATTTTTCATGTCAATACATCTTTTTGTACTTCCAAGGTTGTTTTGGGGCTCTAAACAATGTTTTCTTGGCTTTCCACAATCAAACTATAGACCGAGTTAGATTTTGACACCATATTGCATAGTTCTCAAAAATACCTTTCCAAAGAGATATTATGCGCATAAAACGAAGATCGTATGCAAAAGTTACGACCCCAAGAAGTTAATGTACTAACTTACCCAAACGAGGCCCACATGACTTTTGGTGTTTCATCTCCCAGGGTTAGGCTTTTGGATGTAGAGGGTTTTGGCATTAATGTTTATCATAAAAAGGCCTTCAGAGCCTCATTATAATGCTCTTCTTGCACATGAGCGTAGACGTCACATCTCTTCTCAGAGATAAAGATGCCACCATTCTAGCGAGTCTTGCACTCTGTATTTTTACCGTCTCTTTACAATTATTTCATTAATAGAAATCATGTATTGTTGTATTTCTCTATTTCTATAAATTTTCATGAGTATGTCATTGTAATATATATGCTTTCATTTCGTTCAAAAAATAATCCTGATAAGTGGTATCATAACAGGCTGCTCTTGATCATTTTTCAGCGCATGTCCCCAATGAGGTCTGAGTATATCTAGTTGGGTCTCGAGGTTGTCTCTCTTGAGGAAAAAAACTATTGCACACCCAAGAAACCCTCGATGGAAGAATAAAATAAGAACGACGAAGCGAAATATTCTATTAACATGTTTCTTGAGCAAGCTCTCATGCGACAGAGGGATGAAATGATGGATAATTTTGCACACATCCTTCAACGCCCGACAATAGCAATAGATGCATCTTCATCAAGCGACCATTTTGGAGGAACCTCTCCCTTCAAGGTACAAGTTAATTTTTATATTCCTGTATTTGAAGGTCAAATAGATGCAGATTCCCTAGAAAAATGGTTAAATCTATTAGAAGGTTATTTCTCTGTTCAAAAATTTTCCGACAGGGAAAATATCACCTTCACACTCCTAAAGGCTCTCCCCCATGTCAAACATTGGTGGGAAACTTACTAGGAGAAAAGTTCCATAGAGGAATCTGGAATATATGTGGTCGATCCCACTTGGTATTTTTTTGTGGATGTGATCAAGGGACAATACTACCATGTTGATAACTATGAAGACCAGTACATGAGATGGACCACGCTGCAG
>ML817176.1:18551-29183 GCA_009831015.1 Picea engelmannii | reverse complement strand
ATTAATGATGATGTTTAAACAATTTTCTGGTTGTTTTTGAGTTAGAATTATTCTCATTATCCTAATCTAGATTTGTTCTTTTGGCAGAGATAACTGCTTCTACCAGTGTGTCGCCATTGTTGGCAGCCATTTTGCAATTTTATCTTTTCCTTACAAGCTGCCTACACAAGGGTTTTGAACCCTCAATACTCGTCGCAATCCTTTAAAACAAAATGACACTATTCACACACCTGCCTTTCGTTTTCATTTTCACGACTGCAAGCGTGAAAACCTTGAGTCTCAAGTCATATCGATGGCATTAAGATCATCTTTGGATTGTTATGAATCCTTCTGGTTCATGTGGTTATAAAATTTTTCACCCCTATCTCACTAAAAGTCATACATTTGTCAAAACACCAAACCTTTATTCACTTTGCATTTTTGTTGATATGGTTTCAATTTATAAATTCATGATGCAATGATTTTTGGTGTATTTGATTAAACCCATGGTGCAATGGTCGATGTAGTGGTTTCTTTGAATCATACAAACACTATTGTTGATTTAACATACGAACCAATTGTTGGTTATGAACACTATGGTTTTCAAGTGGTTATTTGATATTTCATTTGGTCAAAATATTTTGGTGATGAATGTTATGGCTTTCGATTAGTATGTGAATAATCCATTTGATATTTGGTGTACGAAGATTTGGATTGTGATGTGAATGAAGTTATTACCAGGGCATCGTCGATTGTACATGCCAACATGAATGTTTTGCATGGTTTCAATTCACTCCACCACCCTCGCACGCATAAGCATTAACGTCTGCCTTGCACCTCGGGCTACCTATGCTTGTTTTGGGAAAACCTGCAGGAAATTGGTCTTGTGTCTACCCTGTCCAACCCCCTCACCATTTACCCTGCTGACTGTGTGCTCTCTCCTATGGCCCCTATAGTGCGCATAGAACCCAATGGCGTCCAAACATTGTTGTTATTTGATAACGCTTGTGAGGAATTGGAGAGTAATGGTTGGTTAGTTTTCATTCAAAAATTTGAGGGTTTCAACCTCGTAGTCGCTCAGCAGTTTTTCCTCACATTCGATGAATGCAGGGCCAAAGTTGGAGACATCCAACTCAAATTGAATTAAGAATTCCTCAGCTCAGCCATTGGTTTTCCAGCTAAGGGGCAGAAATGGTTTAAGAATTCGAAGGTGGATGAAGTGCCATGGCCGCTCCCATTTACCTCGAGGAAAATTATCAGTTGTGACAAAGGTATGCCGGTCACAGCCCTTAAGTCTCGATGGCATGATTTATTGGCCATTATTAAGAAATTCGTTACTTGCGAAGGTAGATATGGTTTAGTGTTTCTTTACCATCTTTGGTTGCTTATGAATTTCATATATTTCCCTTTGAATATGCCTCACTACCTCCTATGTAGTCTGTATAAAATGGATAAACGATTTAAGAGAGAGAAGGTTGAATCCAGCCTCTTCCATCACTGTTTGATTAAAATCGTTATTGTTCATCATTTGAGGTTGAGTGGTGACTGTTGGGAAGTTTTCTTATTGAGAAATGGTTTTTCCACTACTAAATGTGGTCAAGTGGACAATACTATGGTCACTGAAACCCTTGTCGGGCCTGTCGGGCCACCTCCTACCCTCTTACCCGCTGTCGAACCCTCGACCTACCCCAACGCTGACTTACCCGACACCCTGCCTGACCCATGTTCAAAAGACAATGCTAAGACTATTAAGAGGCCTACAAGAAAAAATGGCAAAGGTAATATCGATGTCAATAGAAAAGGTAAGAAGGTTGCACACTGGGTATCTAGGTGCGCTCGTAATAAGCCCAAACAAAACACAGACCAGAAGCCTATTGTTTTGAGTGAAGATTCAGATTTTGAGATTGAGCGATTTTTTACCGAAGAGTACCCATACTCACATGGCCTATGTTCTGTTCAACCCTATGAATACGTATCCAACCTCCCACCATGCCTTAAGGATGACCCTAACTTCCCCGGGATCAATTTTGATAGTGGAATCCCTGGTATTTTAAAAGATCCTTTACCTATAGTGACTCGGCCTGATCAACCACAGTGCACTGAATGCAACTCTTGGCTCGAACGATACTATACAGATGTCCCTTTGTTGCAATCCTGAATCAAGTCCTTGGAGGACTAGGTGACTGTGTTGTCTAAGGAAAATGATAGATTTCAAGCTAACTATAAGAGGCAAAAGACCACAGGCTCTATCGTGTTAAAAAATGTTGAGGCAGCCACTGCCATTGTTAATCCAAAGTTAGCCTGACCGAATCGTATCCCTACAGCCAAGGTATGATATTTCAACAATGATTTTAGAAAGATTTGGTTTGTTTTGAATTAGCATAAGCAATTTTGTTGGTTTTGAATTAGCATAAACGATTGTGTTTGCAATGAATTAGTATAAAAGATTTGCTTGATAAATCAAATATAGTTCTGTTTTGATTCAATTGATTCAAATACGATTCTGTTTTTTTTAATTAGCGTGAATGATTTGGTTTGCTTTGAATTAGTAATAAAGGATCTATTTGATAGATCGCATACATTTATGTTACCATTGGATTAATTTAATACGATTTTGTTTGTAAATATGACCAACTACAGAATCGTGAGATTCTGTAGCTAGTCATAAAATTTGAATTTCTGTTGATTTTATAATTAAACACTATCTGAAATTGTTTATTTTTGTCCATCTACAGGTACACATGAATTTCAATGGGAATTGGATCGATTATGGAAATTTTAGAACATGCTTTAGTTACACAGTTTTGGGATTAGATTGTTAAGCTTAGGCAGAAATAGGAATCTAGGAGATTGTTCCCATATTTTTTTGTAAACAGTTTTTTATATTTTCCACAGGGGATGTTTCATCCTGTGGCCTTTATATACTTATTATTTTTTGTAAATAATCCATCACTGTTGGGAGAACAGAGACTATGGACTTATGATTATACAGACTCGAATGAAAGTGGATTTTTTGTACGGCTTTAGCTTCAATTTATCTTACTTTTGTTCAAGTTTTTTATGCATTTTAATTTGTAATCAAATTATTGACTACTTTAGATATCAAGATTTGTTACAGGTTGATGCGATATGATTTAAATTTTGTTCATATTTGATGTATCTCATTTTACTTACAGCAATTACTCTATTTTAAATTAATGAAAAGAAGGTTAACCTTCTTTGTTAAATGAATAACTATGTACAAATCTTTGCAGAGGGATTTATCTTGATGTGATTGTTCGTAAATTATAAAATTGTTGTTGCCATATCCTTTATCTGTTCTGTCGTTAGCAATTCTGAAGCGTTGTTGCTTCGTGTTTACGCAAAGTATTGGAGGATCAGATGCGGGTTTACCTCATCAAACAATGAACGCAGATGCTTATACACAGGACAAGTAAGAGGCGATAATTTCAGGTTAGTCTGTTATTTTATTTTAATAGTTTAATTAATATAAGGATTCACTGTAGTTTAGACAGATATATAATATATATTGTTGTTAGATATCTATCATTTCATTTCTTAGCACAGATTACTATTCTTACTGCTTAGTTAGATAGCTGTCAATTTACTTCCTATTTATAAAAGTTATAAAAAATCAAAAAAAAAATATTGAACAACAGCTTCGAGGTCAATTCATACATTATTTTCACAGGTTTTCCATTTAAAATCTGTAATTTGTGAATACTGTACATATCATAGAAATATAAATACATCTAGGCATTGTACATTTAATAAATATAATTATTTTTCTATTAATTAGCAAATTGTAAATATATATTAAACCTGTATATAGTTTGCAGTAGTTGTTTTTCACGTAGATTAGTTTCTTTAGCTTAGTTTTTTTTTTTCACTTTCCTAGCACTTAGATCGGCTAACGGAGCTGCTAAACCCGTCAGAGTGGATTAATCCAAACGGCTTGGGTTATTTAGACAACCCTGGACCGGATCCACCCCTCTAGTTGACGAGCGGTCAATTTTGCCCGTCAACAGACCGCCACAAGCTCCGGTATGGCAATCGTTGAGCACGATGACTGCCTCCTCATGTGTGAGACATCGACGTAAGATGCAGTCTACACCCCTCCGATACAATGTATCATCAAGTATGAGATAATTCTTATCCTAATGGCGTATACACCTACGCTCATCACGAGAAGCAGAAGTTGGGCACTTCAAAGTCTGGAGATAGATAAGTATATCTCCATACCAGGGATCTGAAGATGTGATCAAAAACATATCTCCCCGAATAGGCAATTCTTCAGGCACAACGTCACCTGACTCAACCGGAAGTTCTGAAATAAGCTCTTGGAAGACCAATGACTTTTTGGACTTCGCTGAAACGAATTCTAAGTCAAACTCCTGGAGGATGAATATCCATCTACTGATTTTTCCGCCTATTACCCGTCGTGTCAACATGTACTGGAATGGATTCACGATGACAATGACGGTGGTCTTGCGAAACAGAACATAATGACGGAACTGTTGAATAGCATGATCTGTTGCCAACGTAAGTTTTTCGATATGTGAATAATTCAGTTATGGTCCTACGAGGCCTTAGCTCAGGTAATAGATGACGTATTCTGAGAACAAATCATCTTCCTAAACTACAACCATGCCAATGGTTGACTCTATGGCAACCAGATATAATAATAAATCCTTGTTATAGTTAGGTGGTCGTAGCAGAGGGGTCATTGTGAGGGCATGTTTTAATGTGTCGAAAGAGCGTTGAGTGGCATCGTCCCAGTAAAACGGAATGTCTTTCTTCAGTAAGCGCATAAAGCCCTTGGTGATTTCGGCATAGTTGGCGATGAAGCGTCGAAAAAAATTTGCCTTGCCTTGTAGACTCTGAAGTTGATGAATTGTGCATGGGGGGGGTAACTGGATTATTTCCTCCACCTTGAGAGGATCGGCCATGATCCCTATTGTTGATACGATGAAACCTAACAAACGTCCTAACATTATGCAAAAGCTGCACTTGTTTGGATTCAAGTGAATCATAAAGTAGTGACAACGTTTGAAGATTATTCTAAGGTGTGTGGGATGATCTGTTCTCTTGCAAGATCCTGATGCTAAATCATCTAGATAGGCCTCAACTATATGCTTGATATCATGAAAAGCAAAAGACATGGCCCACTGGAATGTGGCTCTAGAATTTTTAAGACCAAAAGGCATCTTACGATATACGAATGTACCCCAAGGACAGATGAATGTCGTTTTGTGTTGGTCTTTGGGTTGGTTTTGGATTTGATTATATCCCGAAAAACCATCCATGAAAGAAAAGGCTTCACAACCAGCACATTCATCAATGATCTAGTCAATGAATGGTGTTGGAAAATTATCTTTGGGACATGCCTTGTTCAAATCACAGAAATCGGTACATACACGTATCATGCCTTGTTTTTTATTGACTGGAACAGGATTTGACACCCATTGAGTCAAATGGATAGGATAGATAAAACCTGCCTTTAGCAATTTCTCAACCTCAATCTTGATGGTCGTTGCTTTCTTGGGATTAACTGGACGAAGTTTCTGTCTAACAGGCTTGGCATTAGGATAAGTTGTGATTTCATGTTCAACTATTATTGGATCAATACCTGGCATTTCCTCATAAGACCAGGAAAAAACGTCGTGGAATTATTTGAAAAGATCCATGTAGATTTGAATCTCTTCGGGGGAGCAATCTGCTCCGACGAAGACGTTCTCCACGATGCCAGGGTTTTAGGAGATGTTGATTGGTATAGTTTCAGCGATAGTTTCCATATTGCCCTCAGCATAAATTTCATGTGTAGCTAAGGGATTAATAGGACACGACTGATCTCCCGTCATGGTCACGGTGAATTCTCCTACTTCGATTTGGCTTAAATCTAGGAGAAAATATGATCAATGATGAAGAACTTCCCAAGGTTTGTCCGGACTAGTCATTGCTTTGATTACTGCTTCATCAGAAGGAAAGACTAAGTCTAACGAATCAATGTTAGCGAGAGAAACCTGAGCCCAAATAGGCTCTAGAAGTGGATCTAACTCTTGTGTAGGAGTCAGATCAGGGTTAGTTGAAGCTTGCTGGACTAAAGAGTACACTACTTCAGCGGTAGACAAGGGCATTGACTTGCATGGGTGCCCTGTCTCATCCATCATGGCCGATGGGGAAGGAAGTATCCATGGATCCTCAAAGTAATTCGTGTGGAACGATGAAACTTGAAAAATCTCAACCTTATGGTGATTGGATATAAATTTAATATCGTCGTGAGGAGGTGGGTAATCGAAGGTACCCATCAAGGATGGGCACAAACCAACTCCTATGTTGACGACACCTGGTTGAGGATTATCAATCATCAGGACCGTGGATGCTCCAAAGCTAGGTCAGGTCTGAAGAAAGAGAATTGATCGATGGTCACTATCCGGCCCTCGTGTGGAAACAACAAGACCCGAAAAACTGTAGAAACCATAGCTTGCATAGTATAAGTCCAACTCCATCCTAACAAGGGGTTATAGTTGAGGGGAGCATCGATTACCTCTACTTCGACACACACGGTCTTCCCTCCTAACTGCACAGGGAAAGAATCAACAATGCCATGTGGTTGGAACAAACGACCGTCGAAAGTAGTGAGAAGAGTAGGTGATGGAGACAAAATGGGCTGGCCAATGGCCTTCCAACATGCCAACGACATAACGCATATCGAGGTGCCCTCATCGACCATCGTGTGAAAGATATTCCGAGTAAAAAAATTCGTGGGATAAGCCACTACTATCTGAAACGCTACATGGTAAGGCAGATGAGGTTTTAAGTTAGTTGTATCTAACATGATGGTACCCGGATTACAAGTCTCAGTAGATCCCAAAGTGGTTAACAAGGCTTTCCTCTGAGCAGGGTAGCTTTGGAGGACCTCCAAAGTAGACATCGCACAAGGGGTTTGTGATAAATATTCCACCATAGAGTAGTTCTGGGCAGCCCTTGCATTTGGGTTATGAGAAGATTTTTTAAATGCACCTTTTGGAATGCATGTCATTGTTTCTCCCAATGTCTTCTCAATCTGCAGAGGAAGAGATGGGAGAACAGCTTCTTTACGCTTCTCAGAAGCGCTTGGTTTACTATAATCATGCACTCTAGTTGAAATGAAAGCATCACCCCTAACCATATATACATTCATGGAGGTGGGGTTGTTCGGAGGTGGGTAGGTTTCTTGGTTTCCCCCTTCTGTGCTTGCAGAGGCTTGAATTAGATTTTACCCATGTTGAAATGGATTAGTCAACACTGCATGTTGTTGTTGTGTGACAAACTTTTGGGCCTCTGCAAGTCGAGGGCATAAATGGGTCGGGTGGTCTTTCGCGCACAAGTTGCATGGATACCTCACCTTCTGTTTTTCAGTGTTTTCCCCGTTAGCATTATCGTTGGTTTTTTTATCCCCCTTACCCTTCTTTCGTTGTTTTTTCTTCCCTTCAGGCTGTTGGGTGGCCTTTGGGTTAATCGACTACACAGTGTGTACTTTCAATGTTTTTGTAGGGGGAGAAACCAAATCAGTAGTTTGGTTGGTTGCTATGTGTTGTATGGATAACTGTTGCAACTGCTTTGTCAATTGCTTAGTGGGCTTGGTTTGTACTGAACCGACAATACCATCGGCATGTGGTCCAACTCTCTGTCTAGTTTTTTCCAGTATTGAACGTGGCACATTTGGCAAGATGTTGTATAATAAACTGGACTAAGAATAGATGATCTCGAACTATTGAGCTCTCATGATGGCATATTCTTCAGAGAAAACTCTTGATGTCACAATGTCTTTGGATAACTGCGGGACCAATGACTTAAGGAACCACTCAAGCAGGAATGTTGGTGGGACTGGTACCTTGATTAAACTCTTCCAGTGTCTCCATTCTCGGATGTGATCAGAGATATGGTCCGTTGTTGTCTGTTCGAAATTAGAGAGCAGCTCTGTGCCAACATCGTATCTCATAGGTAACTAGAAATGGTTAAGGAAAGCCATCGCTAGTTCACCAAAAGAAGAGTATCTTGATCGATCGAGCTCAATGTACCATTTCACGACACTCCCAATGAGAGTATGTTGAAACAATTGAAACTGTACAGAGTCATCTTTTAATGAGTTAGATGAGCACCAAAGATGAAAGGTAGTCACATGATCTCCTGGATCTTCATTAGGCTTGGATTAAAACTTTGGAATGTCCAAAGGCAACTTCGTCGGCATAGGAGGCCAACGCGGATCATGACAAATAGGGTCGTTCAACAACCTTGTCAAATCTGGCAAGTGTAAAGTCGCCAGGAATGGTAGTTTGGGTTGCTGTTGATAACTGGAGAAAAAGGGACCTGGAGTTTGACTAGCACCAGGTTGCCAGGAAAAGTTTATCTTCTAGCCCGGATTCTGGCAAAAACCATGGCCCTAGCCAGTGTAAGGATTTTGCATATGTGGAGACATCATTGACTAATTTCCCAAATAGGACATAGATTGTTGGGCATGCATTGTATTTGAAGGACTTTCGAAAGGATTACCAAATGCCGGTCCCGTGGGGATAGGCATAGTAGTTTGTCCGAGGTTCCATTGATTGTGGAAAGAATTACCCCAGATCGGCATTCCGGAGGAGGGAATGGATCCTTGCCCTAAATTCCAAAGTCCTGCTAAGTTTTCCCTCTGTGCAGGAATAGTACCCTGCACAGGAGTAGATTGTCCAAAAATGGAGCTGCCCCCAGTCAGGAAAGTGGCTGATGAGAAGGTGTTGTTACCAAATGTTTTGTTCAAAGAAAACAATGTCGAACCTACCAGCATACTATGCGAAGGTGGTCCTTGACTCCCCTCTCCAAATAAACTATTGTGTGTAGGTTGCCCGACGGACTGCTGATGCGAGCCACCGAGTGAAGGGGATGAAGGAGGGATATGACCTCCTCTGTAAGGAAAAGTGTTAAAAGGAGCAGGAGTTCCCCCCATGTGACCTTTCAGAGGAGCGCTAGAGCTCCCTGCCCCCAGACCCAAAGTCTGTAAAGTGGAGTAGGAAAGTATAGGACTTGTTCCTGAACTAGGCATCATGTATGAGAACGGAGGACCTGTCGCACTTGGTGTGAAAGGGGTTGTGGCTGCTGCTGTTATAGGACTAATCGGTAGGTGTAGACACTAACTGATCTCCCTAGATCCACCTGGATCTAAAACAAAGAAAGACAGGACATGACTCTTTCCCTAGGTTTTTACCATTGAATTAACTAGGAGGCAAGAACAAATAACATACCTTATTATTGCTTCCTATGGTCTTTGTTGCTCCCGCTTTGCTCCAGTGCTCTGATGCAGCCAAGACCAAGACAACACAAACCAACCAAAGTGAAGATAGCACAATATATTCAACAGTTAACCTATGTGTATGATCAAGGAATTACACAATAAAGTGGAAATAGTTTTATGGGAAAGGGACATGCCACTATATCATATTAATGGAAAGTAAAGATTACAACCTGAGCCTTGATGTTACAAACTTCCTTTCGATGGATCTTGGCTCCGACACACACACTTTCTCAATCCTTGCATGAAGAAGATAAAATCCTCTTGATAGACTTGCTGTAGTCTCCAAGCTGTTGTTCAAGCTTCAGTCCTTCACACAATTCTTTCACCAATTCTCCAATGAATCTTGCTTAACCTTTTCCATGAGAATTACCTCAATATATAGGAGAGAATGAATTAGTTACTTGGATAAGAATGATCCCAAAATATCAAGGAATCCAGTACTAGGATAACCATTCGAATGCCAACCCATCCTTCTAGAAGATTCCCTTCTAGAAGAATCAAGAATTCATCTTTTTCCTTGCTTTAGGAAGAGTTTGCACCCTAGCAGTTCAACACAGTGCGAGAAGTTCGCACCCTGGCTTAAGGCATCCTGCGAGAATGGGTCATTCTCGCACCCAAATGTACTAGCAGCCTGCGAACCTTCTTCAAAAATGAGTCTTCTAGGAAGAGATGAAAGTAACTTTTCTCAGGAGAAAGTTCTTATGAAGAGCCTGAGTACACCCTCATCAATACATCATCATGATGACCAAAATCATGGGTAATATAATTCCCCCCAAAGTATGAGGTTGGAACCAGTGACAGTCGAAAGACTTTGTAAGTTGCATGTGTGTGTCAGAAACCAGGAGCGCATCTAATCCGAAACCTGTGAACAACCAAGCATCTGCAGAATATCATATATACCAATTCTGAGGTAGGCATTCCCATACTCAGATCATAGATGGATGACATTGTAGACATAGGTCATGGCCACCAATTATACACTGTGGATCCATGCCGTCAAAATATAGCATAGCCACCAGGAATACACTGTGGATCTATTCGAGAAATTTCAAATTAAGATGACATAGCCATGAGACATACACAGTGGATCTATGTGTCACAAATTATACATACTCCATCGCAACCTGGACCAAAGAGATGATATCCAGTGTCTTCAATCTCTTCGCCCAAAGTACGAATCTAACCATGTGATTACATCTGTTGAAGTCGAACATGGTAGAAACCACTTGATTACCGGTCATTGATGAAACTGTTAACAAGTGCGAGGGAAATCACCATTGATGTCAATGACTCCCAAGGTACTCAAGTACAATCCATCGAGTGTGAATGAATGAGTTGAA
>ML817175.1:97327-115800 GCA_009831015.1 Picea engelmannii | reverse complement strand
GTGATATATGATGGATATATATGGAGCAATGTTGTTGTGTGTTTCTTTTGATTTTGTTTTAAATGAAAGGAAAGGAATTAGAGACCAAGTATTCTCTTAACAGGACTATTGAAATTCATAGTGATTATGAGTATTATTATAGATTGTGTTAATTGAGAAGTTTTGAAGAAATTGAGTGTGGGACAGTGAACAATTTTGACACACAGTAATTGTTAAATTGGTATTGGTATCTTTTGTATTGAATACAAAGTTGTTTTTATGGATTACTTGATTTGTTTTATGAATAGTATTCATTTTTTCCCTACCATTCTCTCACTTTTTCACACATTACAAGTCCCCTCGCCTTCCCATATTCACTATCCACTCCATGTTCTTAAAATTAAATTATAGTTAAGTTAAACTCTTTTTATAACAATTAAAGGATGGCACGGGGATGAGTTACAGTGATATGTTTTGATTTACAATACATATGATTGTTTGATGATTTGTTAAGCAGTAATCATGATCTACTCCCCTTCATTTTACCAATTTTCGCTCAATACAATCCCTCACATATCCTAGAACCCTTATTCACACCCTGATCATTAACAAGTATTAAACGATTTTTATGGATTGCATGAGTCTAATGTGTTGCTGAGCCAAACTTTGTTTCATATTTAAAGAGATGTCATGTATGGTTGTTGAAGAAACTAGTTGCTAATCAATAATGCACACGGGAATGAGATTTTTCAGTAGAGGTAGCCATGACCGGGGTAACAGAGGAAGAGGAAATTGGAACAGGTTCCCTATAAGGCCAAGGTTTTATATACATTTTGATGCAGACTCGCAAGAGTTGATCCAGCTATTGCAAGATGGATTTTTTAACTGGATTGGACAAGGAGTGGTCCAACCTAGGCCAGAAAGGCCTCCCTTCCAAGCCCCACATGTCCCTGGTATCCTAGTTTCCCCTCATGTGTCATTACAACATGAAGTCCCTGAAAACGACGAATGACAATAGATTGTCCATCCGACAGTCTCCCGACATCCTGGCTGGCCTAACTTGTCTCTACCCTCTCCTCCACTTATTAATCAAATTGTCTAAGATTCCCCTGCCCACTCACCATTACAGTATTCTCATGCAAGAAAAATGTTAAAAACCGAGGCCCACCATGCTCATGACAAAGGAAAAGCCACTGCTGGCCCCTCCTCTTCCTCAAATGACTCTGCCAAATCCATGTCATCCTTCATGCATTTGAGAGATGATTTCTCTCATGTTATCAGTGAGATTAGGCCCAAAGGACCCACACAACCAAAGTAAAATTCAAAGAAATCAAAGGGTGATAGCAACAACAAGGGGAATATTTCCTCCCACAGTGGAAAATATGGGTTTTAAGTGTTTTTATTTCTTGATCGTTGAGAATAGTTGACTTCTGAAATTTTGGACAACACACTATTTTTTTGGATATATGGATATTATATTTTTGGATATAATTTCAATTATCATTGATATAAATTGTCAAATTATGAGAGTGATTATGGGAGCCACAAGGAGGGATGTGTTTGATTGATTAACTAGTTGTGTTATGCTTGTTAAAGAAACTAAAGGGAGTCGCAAGGGGTCCCACCTACTAGTTATTATTTATTAAAGACCCTTATTATTATTTTATTACTTTCCCCCCTTAACTAAAAGGTTGGTTGAGTTTTAGTTAACTTAACTAAAGAGGTAGTTTAACTACTTCAACTAATTCTGATTGCTTAAAGGCAAAAAGAGAAAACATACTAAGGAGGAAAAAGGGGAGGATAGAAGGAGAAAGCATACTAAGGTCTAATCTTTGAGTTTTATTGAGACAATTCAGTTTTCATTCATTCTTTGATTCATTGAAAGCCTAATTCTCTTTTATGATAGCATGGTCCTATTGTAGAAAACAAGATTCAGGCCTGAATTTCATCATTCACACACTTGTTTTTCAGAGGTGTTGATCTATCTTTGATAGTCTGTGTACACTTGTCTATTTGTGAATTAAATTTCATGATTGAGAAAGGCTATTGTGAAGAGTCGAGTGGGCAACAATCTGTGGCAAGCTGATCCATCTTTTAAACTTCAGTTTTTTACTTTCTGTCAGAATTCCTTTTGTATGGTTTTCATCGGGAACATCTAAGTTTGACTTTGGTCCAAACTTCCTCAAGGAATTTTGTAAAGAGAACGAGTCTTTTGATAATTTGGAATGGACTAAATGATTGCTTTATGTCTCATCTATGTTTATTATTGACTTGATGTTTTTACTTCTGTCTCTATATTTATTTCTACATCTGTTATATTCAAAACATTACATAAATATTTAAATTTTCAGCGATCTTTCATTTATAAAAAATCATCCTAAGCACTTGTAATCAATACTTGTGAATTAGGAAACAATTTTTTGATGGCTATAAACATAGGGTGATATTCCCGTCTATCTTGCTTTAGCCAAGTAAGATCTGAAAATGCTTGAGTAAGATCATTTCATATCTTTTCCTCAACATTTATTTGGCGACTATACTGGGGAGATCTTCAATATCTATCTGGTTGATTTTTATGCTTGATTATCATCATATACATCTATTTTTATGATATTGATTCTTTGACTGTTTTATTTCTTAATGACTGTACCTGTTGCAAGGAAGCCTAATATTGAGCCCGGTCTTCAAGATCAGACCATCATTGCTTTAAATTTGTTTAACACCATTTTAGACACTGCTAATACTCGGGCTGATCTTAATCGTTCATGGGAAGCAATTGAACAAGCCATAAGTGCCCAAGAATGTTGGGAATCTAGACATAGACAACCTAGGAATCAACCATAAATTTCTTTTCCTTCAACTTTTACCTTCTTTTTATGTCCTTATACCCTCGTGTTTCTAGGAGAAGAAGAGGATTATCACCTAAAATTAATCCTATTTATGAAATAGGAAGAAGGAACATTAT
Source organism: Picea engelmannii (assembly GCA_009831015.1). NCBI lineage: Eukaryota > Viridiplantae > Streptophyta > Pinopsida > Pinales > Pinaceae > Picea > Picea engelmannii. The sequence goes on along the minus strand of ML817175.1, from coordinate 112,856 downwards.
GTTATCAACCCAAAAAAGTTCTCTAAGGAGAACCTTGTCTGATTCATCCAATTAGTCTTTCTCTCCCTTACCTATCATCCACAAGATGACATCTAGTGGTGGCTCTAGTGGCACTGGAAGTGCTTCCTCCTCTTAGTATTCAAATTTGTTAGTGATTGGTATATTATATAGTCACAAAGTCCCTGTCCAATCTACCACTAATCCACCAAATCATTAAAAAGTATGGGATTTTTCAATTTGAAGAAGATTCTACAACCACCCTGTGGCATGTTTCCTCTCCTCTTAACCTAACACCTGCTACTCGTCCACTTGCTAAATTCAAAGAGCATCTTCCTAGGATTTCAGGGAATAACACTGTCACTACAAATGAACACTTGGTGGCATTTTCTAATGCCTGTCACAACATAGGAGCCAATGACAATGAAACTTGCATGCACCTATTTGTCAATTCCCTGGAAGGGAAGGCTGCGACCGATTTCTTTGACCTTCCTCCTAATATTCTGTCTACTTGGGAGGAGTTATTCTATTGGTTCAAATCCACCTATGGAAATCTAAAAGACCAGCTAAGCAGTTACACGAGTACAATAACATCGCTTATAAGGATGGTGAGACCATCAATTCCTTTAACCTGCGTTTCACCAAGTTATACAATCAAATCCATGAAATCATTCGACCTTAGAACCAAGCCACTTTCATGCATTATTATAATGCATTACCTTCTTCCTACCAACATAGGCTTGAGGAAAAATCCATTGATAACCTCGGTTTCTCTTTGCACACTTTCTTAGAGTATGAAGTACAACTTGAAAGAACAAGTCTTCCTCAGGGAGAATCAGTTAAAGAGACAGACATGTCCGCCCTCTTATAGATTTTACAAGACATGAATAATCGTATGATAGCATATGAGTGAAAGGGAAATGTCTCCCCTCTTACCCCTAGAGCTTCATCCTCTTCTGCGCCCCCTTTTAGAAATCCAAATGAAAATAATTTTCAGCCTAAAGTTATCATGCCTCATAGTTGGTGTAACTTTTGCGAGGAACACCATGAGGAAACCACATGTGAAGTAAAGAAGAGTGCCAGAGATAAGATCCTTGGTAAAATACTAGAAACTACCATCATTGTCCTAGATTTTGCAGAGCCAGAAGATGTCATGATCATGAATACTAGGAACAAATCCTACACTCCCAAAGGCAAATATGATCCTCCCCACAATTCTGCTAGACTGAGCTCATCCTCACCAACTGCTACTGTTCAGGTTCCTAAGGTTCTTGGTAGTCAAGGAACTACCTCCCCTCTCCCCTCTTCCAAATATAATATTCTAAATCAGTTGGCCAACATCAAAGAAGATGCAACCCTTCTGGACATGGTTGTCATCCCTGAACAACAAAGGCATCTAAAACAATTCATGGAAGGAAAATATTCTATTGTATCCAACCTCTCTGAAAAGGTAAATGAAGAGGATTCACTTGTAATTAAAGTAGGTGTACATAACTTTATATACCCTATAAAAAATCTCCCTTTCTATATTTCTGTAAATATTATGGATAAGATCATCCATTGTTTCCTCATTGACGGCGGTTCGGGCCCAAGTGTAATGTAGAAGATTATTATGGAAGAGCTAGGCTTGTATTGTACAAATGAAAACGCCAAAAGCATGCTGTCTTATAATAGTCTACAACAAACGACCATAGGTGAAATAAAAGACGTGATCTTGATTTTGTGCACACACCCTGAAATAAGGACAACCCTTAATATTCGGGTAATTGATATGCCAGTAAGCAATTACTTAATTATCTTAGGAAGATATTGGTAATCTTTGACAGGTGGATACCTCTCACTCGACGGGACACACTTATTCGTTCCTCGTAATGGTAAAATAATCATAGTCCTTAGAGAGGGAAGGATTTCACCTTACATAGAAAGTGTTCCACAACCTATTGTGAATTATATTGAAGAGGACCTAGGGGTGTATTCCATCTTTTCTAAGGAGGATAACATTCCCTTGGAACAAATCGACTTAGACGATGGTATGTGGCACATGCACTTTGATGGTTCATGATCTAATGAAGGAAACAAATCTGGCATTATCTTGTACTCTCCTATGGGGAAAATTCACAACTTTTCTTATAGGTTGGAGTTTGCTTACACAAACAGTGTCACTGAATTTGAAGATTTATTATTAGGCATTGAAAATGCCTATAATCTGGGTTGTGGTCACCTTACAATTTTTGGGGATTCTGATCTTGTTGTGAACCTTGTACGTAAGATATACTCTCCTAGAAACAAGTTGATGGAACGATAGACCCAAACTTTTTGGGAACTTATCTTGAACCTACTATCTTTTAACATTACTCATGTTAAGAGGGAATTGAACTCAATGGCTGATCGATTAGCTATTTTTCTAGCCTCTCCTAATCAACAACTTCTTCCACACAAACCTGATTTTACTTTTCAATCTCTATATCGTCCACATATCCTTGACAATATAGAATCATGGTAGGTCTTCCCTAACGATGAGAGCATCTATTATTTCATTCAAAATGAACCCTATAAACCCAAGGGATTTATATCCATGGAAGATAACAAGATTCCTAAGGGCTTGACTCCTCTAGAAAGTTCATTTTCATTGAGTGATGTAGGCAATAAAGACAAACACAAAGAAGAGGAGTTGAAAAAGAAGGTGGGTGAAACCATCTCCTTTAACATTGGGACACCCGAGTCTCTAAAGAATGTTAAAATAGGTGGCCAATGTTCTGATGAAGAGGAAATGAAGTTTGCTAAGATGCTTGGCGAATTTCAAGATATTTTTTCTTTGGCTTATGAGGATCTTCGTGGTTTTGATTCCACTCTTATACAACATGCCATTCCCATCAAGGAAGTCAGTTAGGCAAACAAAAAGACCTATTAACCTTGCACTGGAAGCAACTATTCGAAAGGAGTTGGAAAAACTTTTGAAAGATGGAATCATATTATCGGTCAAGTATTCTGAATCAGTTTCCAATTTGGTTCCCGTTTGGGAAACAACTGGTTAGATCAGATTATGTGTTCTTTTTTGCACATTAAATCATGCAAGCCTAAGCACCCTACGGTGACATGGTGAATTGATGCTAACTAAGAACATCATTGTTATGAGGCATGCCAATCTTCAATGGGTTGACGAGTCGAGTGGGATCTAGTAGGATTGGTGAACCTTAGGTGCCGAATGGATCCTAACTAAAGTTTGAGAGGTCTGGCATACATCGAGACTGTCCATCGAGAGAAAGGCATTAGTCCTCGATACCATATTCATTGGAGGCAAGAAAAACATTTATACCCCATACCTTAAAAAGATGCTTAGGGATCGGGTGTGTGACATCATGCCTTTTGGTTGGACTAATTCTCTAGTGACATTCATGAGGATGATGGATGATATCTTGTGGTCATTCACACACTCTTTTTTGGTGCTCTATTTGGATGAAATCCTTATTTTCTACTGGACCTAGGAAGAGCACTTGTAGAACAATCAATAGGTCCTAAGCACCCTATGGAAATACAATTTATAGGCCAATCTGGAGAAATTCTCATTTTGGCATGCAAAGAATCCAATTCTTAGGATACATCATGGATGAACATGGGGTGCATGTGGACCCAACCAAGATCCGAGAATTCACGATTGGCCAACCCTGACGACTCTGACAAAGCTTCGTAGATTCTTGGGGATCACCAAATTATACCATAGGTTTGTGTTGTATTTCTCCCATATAGCTTGGAACTTAAGTCAAGTGACCAAAGGGGGAGCTAAAGACAATTTTTCTTGGTCTAAATTACAACAGAAAGCCTTCTAGGATCTGAAACACCACCTATGTTCCAGGCCAATCCTCACATTAACAGATCTACAACAAATGTTTGAGATTGAGATATATGCCTTTGACTATGTTATTAGTGTCATCCTAACTCAGCAGGAACATTGTTTGATGTTGTTCATAGGTATCCCACCTATGAAAAGATATGCACTCCATTTTGCAATCATGCCAACATTGGAAGAATTACATTCTAGGCAAGGAAACTATCATCCACATTGATCACAAGCCTATGAAATTCATGCAAACATAAGGAAAGCTACATAATGACCACCATCAGAATTGGTTTGCATACCTACAACAATTCCACCTAAATATTAAGTACAAGAAAAGCAACGCCAACCATGTTGTTAACTGCCTCAATCATCTCCTAGTTGTGGCCCTCACCATAGTTCTTAACTCCTGTGGGCATGAGATTCTTGAGTGGCCATAATTATACAATAATGACTTTAATTTCGTTGATACTTATCAAACTCCAAGTGCTGGGAAACAAGTTCTAGACTTCCACCTCTAGGATGAACTCCTTTGCTATATCAACCATCTTTTTGTTCCTTCAAGCGAGTGTGTAAAGATAATTTAGGAGGCACATTACAGTCAAGTGGCCATAGGTCACTTCGAGGTGGAGAAGACAATAACATTACTTCAAAAGCATTTCTATTGGCCCAATATTTGACATGATGTCGACTAGTACATTAGGTCGTGCACTGCCTATGCCATCACTAAAATGTCTATTAAGAAGCATGGGTTGTACACTCCTCTCCTTGCACCAAAAGATCCCAGGGAATCCATATCCATGGATTACATATGAAGGTTTCAATCCACCAAACATGGTCATGATTGTGTTTTTGTGGCCGTCGACCATTTCTCTAAGATAACCATTTTGACACCTTGTAAAAAGAGTATCACAGCCAAGGACACTGCTAAAATTTTCTTTGCATATGTTTGGGTTCATTTTGGCCTGCCATGGACCATCATTTTTTGAGATAATAGGTTTCTCATCATTTTCTGGTCCAACCTATGGTATCTAATGAACACCAAGTTGACCAAATTGACTGCCTTTCATCCCAAAATAGATGGGAAAATAGAGGTGGTCAATAGGATCATTGTGCATATCCTACACATATACAACTCCAAGCATCCACGTACATGGGACGAGAGCCTCCTATACATTCAACATAGCTTCAACAGAGCCCTCCAAATCTTTATTGGCCACATCCCTTTCCAGGTGTGCTTGTTGTTGTAACCTAGGTCTGCACCCCTTCTCTTTCCCTCCTTTACCCTATACATCCATCAAGTCTGATTTTTGTTTTGTGTTTGCTAAGTTTATTCCCCATGATTTAATGAATCAATGTCAATGGCCCCTACCGGTCTTTACTTGCTTTGTATCGTTGGCTTGCTTTCTTGAAATGTGATTACATGTTCTGGTTTCAGTTTGAAACATATGCCATGATGTTTACCATTTATTGAGTGTGCAATAGGTCGAACAAGTCCTTTACATGCACAAGAAACATCCAAAAGAAAGACGCAACAATCCATAGCAGCGAATTTCGGGCTTAGGTTATAAGCAAAAAATAGATTTTAAATTGTTGACGGTTGAGATCCAATAGTCAATTAAGATTGAAGACTCTTGTGCATTCGAAGCTTCAAAATTGCAAGGGGTTTAAACCACAAAGAAATATGTAGTCTTACTTTGGGACTTCAACGTTCGGGCGTCCAAGCTTGTTAGTTTTTCAATCCTAAAAATTGTTGAAGTGTCGGAGCCTCGAATTTCTGGAGCCCCAAATTTCCAAAGTGTATCCTCACTGCCATGTCACTTCGCAAGTTCGATCATCCAGGATATTTTGATCCAGAACAAACACAGATCCCCGTAGCCCCAAAGTGCGGAGTGCCAGAGTCTTTTTTAGCTAAGGTGTCATATGCCACTTGTTAATTGATTTTAGATGACACGTGGCACTCATTTATGGTACTTTGGCTATGTCATCTACTCTATTTCAGGTGACACATGTCACTCTCATTTTTATGACACATCATCAATTGTGACAACAGGCTACCACGTCACTCCAGGAGAATTTAATCTAGAGAAAACATGGTTCCTTGAATTTCTGGAGCTCTGAAGTGCCGAAGGGAAAGAGAACCTGAAGTCCCTAAATATTAAAATGATTAAAGTCTTAATATCTAGTGAATTTGCTTAGCGATAAGAATTGGTTAATGAATTCACGAGTTCAATGATTTGGGAGATAGTTATACACTTCATTCAAAATCTCCCGAATGCCAAATTGTTGAAGTGGCTTATCCTCATTGATCACATGCATTAAATTATTCTTTAAACAGAGAAAGACAAGAAGAAAGGGCCAATTACAGTCAAGACATAAAATCTTGATGGCAGTCAACATGTGCATAAAATGAAGCTCCAGGTTTAGTCCTTGCAACAACATAATCAGGAATTGGAGAAACTATACTCCAGGTTGCAGAAGAAATATCAAAGACTCTATAAGAACCACCAGAAGACTTTTTTCTTTCCAAAGGAGATAATTTGAAGAAGCTGCCAACACACCTAGTTATCTCCCAGTGGCCTCCAGAAGCACACATGTACACCTGTACTCATCTCAGAATCCAGTTCTATCAGTCCTATTTAGTTATGTCAAAGACTCACTTTGATTCAACATATGCATCAGTTTGGTTTATGATTAGCAACAATTTTAGTTATTTAAGTTCAAGACTCTTTTAGATTAAGGAATCATAAGTGGTCATTTGTGTTTGATATGAACCACTTCTTTTTTATTAAGTCAAGCTCAAAGTATACCTTAATATACTCCATCAATGTTTTTAGCTAAGTTAATAAGTTGTTTTACAACTGGTAGTGTAGAGTTAAGCCTAAGTCCCAGATGGATGAGAGCCTCCACAACTTTAATAAATATGCAGTTTTTGTATGTTTTGAGGGTTCATTTTTTGGGAAAAGAAGATCAATACATCAGCTAGTTGAACCTGTTCTATGCATGGTTTAGATCTATCTACCTGGTGAATATACTTTTGATGACAATGTTTTTGTCCAAATCTTCATGTGTTTTTTTTATCTTATCTTGAATGCAATTTTTGATCTATGCGAAGTGCATTTCATTTCCTTCATCTATTGTATAACTTATCTTTACTAATATGCAACCTATAAAACACCTAATGCTTTGGTGAATATTTGTTTTTATTTCAACATGTGGGAGCAATTGTGTTTTTGATACATGTTTAATGTCTTGAAATGATATTTTAAGTATTAAATTTCTTGCAACATATTATTCATTGAGTGGTTTGTTGTTTCCCTTTGTTTTTACCTCTATTATTTCACTTGTCTATCATTTGTGTGCCACCATCCAAGGAGGACCCTCTTCCATATCATTTTTCCAACCCCGCCATGCTCTTGTCTTGGTAAAACCAACCCTCTAACTGACCAATGAAATAAGAAAACAAACCATTATAAACTTGAGGTGGCCTAGCTCTGCCCTTTAGTAGTTAGGTGTAGTCTTTAGGACGAACATATTTTGATGCCATTGTCGGGGAATGAAGCAACGAAATATATTTCCTTGGGAGAACAACAACGATAATATCTGACCTTTGATGGTGAACAAATATCATACCCCTTCATACTGCCATCTTTCACTTGGAGACTCCACTGAGTAAACTTCACAAAAGAAATATTGGCTCTTAGAAAAGGACTCAAGAGATCCAAATCTGAGCACATCAAAGCCACTAAGGCTCATCCCAACCTTGAGAAGGACACAGTAGTCTCTGAGCCAGAAAGACAACTAAGAAAATCCACCTTAGCTCATAGATATACCTCATCCCTCAAGGGTAAAGCTACACCCAAAGAGTCCACTTTTCTTCATTATCACATGCAGCTTGAATTTGCTAGCCCTGAGAATCACATTTCCAAGGACTCTCAGATTCTTTTAACCCATGCCTTCACTTCATCATCTAGTCTAGAATCCACCCTTGCATATCCAACCAATCCTCAGATTCCTATTGCCCAAACAATGGCTGTTAACATGATGGATTCCATAATTGCCTTAAAATATGCACCCCTAGTTTTTCCTGTAGGCTTACATGCACTCCTTACCACAGATTACATGAAATATTTACCAAGATATAATGGGGAAGGGGATGTCACTACTGAGGAACATCTGGTACTCTTCTACAACTTTACAGACAACTTCAACATTGACTATGTAGATGTGTGGATGATGTTGTTTGTACAAAGCCTCCATGGGGAAGCTAGGAAATGGTTTTAGGATCTCCCTCTAGCCTCCATTATAGATATTTATGAGCTATATGAAGCCTTCATAAATCAATGGGGATATAGAAGAGTTTATCTGTATTACATCACTGAGTTTGGGGCCCCTAAGAGAAAGAATGGTGAGTCTATTTTAGACTTTGCAAAGAGATTCAATAAGATGTATGGTAGAATCCCAGGTGAGATAAAACCAACTAAAGCCTCTGCCAATATCACTTATGCCATTGCATTTGATGCAAAGTTATCCCTTCTATTGAGAGAGAGAAGATCCACCACTTTGTTTTCCATGCAAGAAGAAACCATTGAGGTTGAATCCAAAATCTTGGCATCCTACATGTTAAATACTAGATCTGATAAAGACAAGAAGAAACAGAGAGAGGATTCCCCTGCCTCCTCTAACCCAGCCACATCTGATCCTAAACTTGATGAAATGACCAAAAATTTGAAGGATTTGACATCTAAAATAGCTAAGCTGAAATGGGAATCTAAACAACCAAACATAGATTTTCAAGGGGATGGGAACATAAATCTAAACCACTTTGGAAGTCTGAATGATGCCCCTTAGATAATGTAGAGAGAAAGGAGGAATGATGATTATCAAAGAGTAGTACCTCCTTTCCAAAACAATCAAATTGAGGAGATGGATGTAGATAGTGATGTTGTGGATGTTGTTGTTGTACTTTTCAATGAAACATATTTTTACACTAGTCACTTAACGTAGCAAGATTATGAGGTAGCACAATTGTCAAATCAGTTTGATATTGAGATAGGAGAAGATGGATTTATTCAAGTCCAGCCCCAAGAGAAATATGACTTGAGGCCTAGAACAGGCACTCCTAAAGCCACCACCTCTGATCAAAACATAAAAAAAGAGGTTCTTCCCAAGCCAAATCCAAGCAATGGTGCATTGGCTAAAGCTCACCAGCCTCCTCCATTTAAAATTGTTTCCCCTGAAGTAAAGGAAGATGATAGTCCAAAATCATCCTTCATCCTAGAGCATGAGTTGAGAAATATCAAGATCCATGTACCTCTATCATAATTGTTGAAAAATGAGCCTTTCAAGCAATCCATTATGAAGGTTTTGCAACCACCTACTTCTATTGTAACTTTTGATGTAATTATTCCACAGGATAAGAACCCAACCATTACTATGTTCCCACACATTGAGGATGACTCTGATGCTTCTCAACCTTTATACATATAATTAAATGTCCATGAAAATATCCTACATAACTGTCTCATGGACTCAGGTGCCTCACACAATGTCATGCCTAAGGTTGTTATGGAGGAACTAGGTCTAGAGATCACCAAGCCCTACCAAGACCTTTACTCCTTTGACTCCAAAAAAGTCAAATGTTTGGGATTAATAAAATATTTGGTGGTTTCTTTGGCACAATCACCCATGAAGAGTGTAGTGATGGATATCTTTGTGGCTGACATCCCCCCCATGTTTGGTATTCTTTTGTCCAAGACGTGGGCCAAGAAGGTTGGATGATCATTACAAATGGACCTCACATATGCCACGATCCCTGTTTTTGGGGGAGAACACATGAGGATATACAGGGAGGCAAGATTGGCATACATCATTAGTGACCATCAAAATCCAAGAAATCATTGAATTTATGCTATTGAGGATGAGATCGGGTCATCTGTTTTTCATTTAAAGAGGAACCAAAAATTACAGTCAGCAAATGAAAAAATTAGTCATTGACATATCAACAAAACAAAGTTCAAAGGATGTATTTCAATGGCTCTTCATCAAAGGAAGGTTCTTGGGCTAGTATAGTCCTTATTTCCCCTACATAGGAGGTTATAACACTCTCTTATAATATGGAATTTGAGACTACTAACAATATAGATGAGTATGGAACTATGGTGCTTGGATTGAGAGATGCCAAAGACATGACCATTGATTCTTTGGCAGTTTTGGTTGATTCTAAGTTAATCATCAATCAAGTAAAAAACATCCATCAAGGTAAGTAACAAAGGCTCAAGCAATATAGGAATGAGGTGTGGTACCTGGTCGACAACTTATTTCTGGCATTTAATATCTCCTTCATTCCTAGAGAGGAAAATCAGAAGCCAAATTATATGGCATTGGCTGCCAGCACCTTCAAACCTCCCATTGGCCAAAATATTAAGTATCAGGTGAAATTCAGACATAGGAAAACCATACCAGAAAACATAAAGCACTAGCGAGTCTTTAGCGATGATTTGGAGGTGCAAAGATTTCTATAGACCATTGAAGAATTCTCCAGTATCTCAATAGATCAAGAGGGTGAAGATGATGAATAATCTAATCAATAAACATTTCATCTACTGAACAAAGTGGTGGGCCAAAACATTTTGGAATTAAAAAAAAACCACATCCCCAAGGGTCTAGTGCCACTAGAAAGGTTATTTGATAGTTATGATGTCCCAAAGAAACAACCATAAAAAATCAAGAAGAGGAAGTGATGGATTGGAACATTGGGACTATTGAAAATCCAAAAATAGTCAAACTGTCCGAGGCACTGCCTCCAGAACAAAAATACAGGTATATCAACCTCATGAAAATTTTTGTTGATATTTTTACATAATCGTATGAAGATTCGAAGACATTTGACACTGACATCATCCAACACAATATCCCTATGAAGGATGGTTCTAATCCATTCAGACAAAAGATCAGGAAATTTAATCCCATGTTGATGTCCATAATTGAAAAAAAGATGAATATAATGCTTGATGCCAGAATTATTGTGCCCTTGAGGTACTCATATTGGGTGGCCAAATTGGTACATGTGAGCAAAAAGAATGGGGAAATACACTTGTGTGTGGATTTCCAAAATCTCAACAAGTGTTCCCTAAGAGAAAACTACCCTTGAACAAGATGAACCATATTTTTCAAAGGGTAGTAGGTTCTCACATAATTTCTTTATTGGATGGGTACTCTGGTTATAACTAGATAGCAATATGTGAAGAAGACAAAGAAAAAATAACATTCACCACACCATGGGGGACATTTATGTACAACAAAATTCTTTTTGGGCTAATGAATGCAGGGGCCACCTTTAAGAGGGCTATGAATGTAGCCTTCATGGGGGATAAAGACAAATTTATGGTTATATATTTGGATGACATCACCATTTTATCCAAATCAGATGATGAGCATTTACAACACCTTGAGTAGATTTTTCAAAAATGCAGAAGTTATGGGATTTCTTTGAATCCCAAGAAGTCCCACTTTGCTATGCCAGAAGGTAAACTCCTAGGTCACATCATCTCAACAAGAGGTATAAAAATAGACCCTAAGAGAGTGGAGGCCATTCAGGAAATTGAAATCCCCAGAAATAAGAAGTCTATTCAGTCTTTTATAAGAAGAATAATTTTTTTAAGGCACTTTGTGCCAACTTTGATGAAATCATAAAGCCTATCACCAACATGATGAAGAAAGATGATTTTATCAAGTGGTGACAGGAGGAAAAATCAACATTCCAAAGGATCAAACAATATTTGGTTGAAGCCCCTGTAATGGTCAACCCCGACTATGCCAAATAATTTTTTATCTTCTCTTTCCCTTCCGAGGAAACCATTGCTGTTGTGCTACTGCAAAAAGAATGAAGAAGGGCATGAACAACCCATAGAATTTTTCAGCAAATCCCTCTGATATGTTGAGCTGAAGTATGATATATTAGAAAAGAAGGCCTATGTGTTGGTAAAAGCGTTGAAATACTTCAGGGTGTATGTGTTACATTCTAGCATAACAACTTATGTTCCTAGCGACAGTGTAAAAGAGATTTTGGTCCAGCCAGATAGTGAAGGGAAAATAGGAAACTAGATTGTCAAGCTATTGGAGTATGAACTGCACATAAAACACACCAAGCTGATCAAGGGACAAGGACTTGCCAAGTTGTTATCAGAATCAAATTGTAAGGTGTTGGAATTGCATCATACCTTGACCTAATCTGATGCACCCATGACACACTCTGGACAAGACAACATGCAGGTATTTGAAAAATAATCTTCTTCACCTTGGTACATAGATGTTATTTACTTTCTGCAACACCTAGAATTTCCACCAGATTTGAAGAAGGCGAGGGCCAGGTCTCTCAAATTAAAATCTATAAAATTCTTCATTTTAAATTAGAATCTGTATTGGAGGGATCCTGTTGGCATCCTATTAAAATGTCTTGATGATAATGAAGCTAAACAAGTCACAACAAATATGCACATGGGAGTTTTTGGAGGACACCAACATTGGAAAGCTACAACCCTCAAGATCCTAAGGGAAAGGTACTACTGGACCACCCTTTTCTCTAATGTATTCACCACAGTAAGGGCATGCAATGAATGTCAAAATTTTGTAGGAAAATACAAAATTACTCTCACTGCCCCTAAAACCTATCACTACGTGTGCCCCCTTTCGGAAATGGGGATTATATTTCATAGGTGAGATAAATCCACCCTTCAGTGGGAAACACTAATGGATCCTCCCTGCCACTGACTGCTTTACCAAATGGATCGAAGCTGTGCCCACCAGGAATGCTACTAACAAGGTGATTATGATTTTTTTGGAAACAAATATCTTTTCTAGGTTCGGCTGCCCTAGAAAGATTATAACAAACAATGCCTAGGAATTCAAGTCCAAATCCATGATTGACTTCTATGGAAGCCATAACATCGCCTTGACACATTCCACGCCCTATTATCCTTAGGGGAATGGGTTGGCCGATTCATCAAACAAGAATCTCATTAGGATCATCAAGAAAGTTTTGGCTACAAGAAATCTTGGGACTCTAAACTCAATTATGCCTTGTGGGCTGATAGGATCAGCACCAAGAGATCCTTGGGAACCTCACCGTTTCAGCTTGTTTATGGGATAGATGCTGTCTTCCCTACTCAACTCGGCCTATCAGTTCTAAAATTCCTACAAGAAGAAATTGAGGAGCCAAACAAAATCTAGAGGAGAATATTTCGGATTATAGAGGTTCAACAAAGGAGAGAAGCACTGAATTAGATAACTAAGGCATACTAGAGAAAGATCAAATAAGATTTTGACAAGAAAACCAAGAAGGGGATATTTCAAGAAGGAGATCTCGTCTTGAGGTGGGATGACAGAAGGGCTGAGAAGTATAAGCATGGTAAGTTCGATAACCTCTAGTTCAGTCCTTTTAAGGTGGTTGAGGTTCTAGACAATAATATATTTGTTTTACACAGTCTGGATGATACTAAGATTTTTAGAGGCCCAATAAATGGGCGCTTCCTAAAACATTATTTTTCTTGAAAGATTGGGGGAAGGTCCCTCTTGTACCATAGTTTCTTTCCTTTTTCGTTTGCATTTGATTAGTTAGTTTGTGTGTGAATAAAGACTCCATAGCCCAACAAAGGCACTAGGGTTAGCTTCATTTTTGAATTTCAGGGATGCATGGCTGAGAAACAATGACAGATATACATTGATGACATATAGAAATAGAGGTAAGTTACAACAGTGGGAGCGAGGTTTCGAGAGGTAAGGAACTTGATCTACTATTCTTAGCACCTCACAGTGAAGTGCTATCCTCGGTTGGATTCAATGTTGTAACCTAGGTTTGCACTCCTGCCATTTCCCTCCTTTACCCTATACATCCATCAAGTCTGATTTTTGTTTTGTGTTTGCTAAGTTTATTCTCCATGATTTAATGACTCAATATCAATGGCCCCTACCGGTCTTTACTTGCTTTGCATCATTGTCTTGCTTTCTTGAAAGGTGATTACATGCTCTAGTTTGAGTTTGAAACATATGTCATCACGTTTACCATTGATTGAATGAGCAGTAGGTCGACCAATTCCTTTATATTCACATGAAACATCCAAAAGAAAGACACAACAATCCATAGAAATGGATTTCGGGCTTAGGTTATAAGAAACATACAAATTTAAATTGTTTACGGTCGAGATCGGACAATCAATTAATATCGATGACTCTTGTGCATTCAGATCTTGAAAATCACGAGGGGTTTAAACCATAAAGAAATATGTAGTCTTATTTTTGGACTTTGACACTCAGGCATCCAAGCTTGTTAGTTTTTCAATCTTAAAAATTGTGAAAGTGCCAGAGCCCTGAATTTTCGAAGTGGATCCTCACTTCCACGTCACTTTGCAAGTTCGGTCATTTAGGAGATTTTGATCCAGAACAAACACAGAGCCCCATAGCCCCGAAGTGTCAGAGTGCCATAGTATTTTTCAGCTGATGTGTCATAAGCCACCTATCAATTGATTTCAGATGAGACATGACACTCATTTCTAGTACTTTGGCTACGTCATCTGCGCTCTTTCAGGTGACAGATGTCACTCTCATTTTTATGACACATTATTGATTGTGACAACAGGATGCCACGTCACTCTGAGAGAATTTAATCTAGAGAAAAAATGGTTCCCCGAATTGTCAGAGCTCCAAAGTGTCGAAGTCCCGAAGGGCCAGAGCACCCGAAGTCCCAAAATATTAAAATGATTAAAGTCTTAATCACTGGTGGATTTGCTTAGCTATAAGAATTGGTTCATGACTTTATGAGTTCGATCATTCGGGAGATAGTTTTACTCTTCATTCAAAATCTCCTAAACGTCGAATTGCCGAAGTGGCTTATCTTCATTGATCGCTTGTATTAAAGTATTTTTTAAATAGAGCAAGAAAATAAGAAAGGTCGTTTACTGTCAAGACAAAAAATCTTGATGACAACCAACATGTGCATAAAATGAATCTATAGGTCCAGCCCTTGCAACACTATAATCGGAAATTGGAGAAACTGTACTCAGGTTGCAGAAGAAATATAAAAGACTCCAGAAGAAGCACCTAAAGACTTGCTTCTTTCTAAAGGAGATAATTTGAAGAAGCTGCCAACAAACCCAATTATCTCCTAGTGGCATCCAGAAGCACACATGTACACCTGTACTCAACTTAGAATCCATTTCTATCTGTCCTATTTAGTTTTTTCAAAGACTCAATTCGATTCAACATATGCATCAATTTGGTTTATGATTAGCAATAGTTTTAGTTATTTAAGTTCAAGACTCTTTTATATTAAGGAATCATAAGTGGTCATTTGTGTATGATATGAACCACTTCTTTTTTATTAAGTCAAGCTCTAAGTATACCTTAATATACTCCAACATTGTTTTTAGCTAAGTTAATAAGTTGTTTTACAACTGGTAGTGTAGAGTTAAGCGTCAGTCCCAGATGTATGAGAGCCTCTGCAACTTTGATAAATATGTAGTTTGTGTATTGTTTGAGGGTTTGGTTTTTGGGAAAATAATATCAATACATCAACTGGTTGAACATTTTCTATGCATGGATTAAATCTCTCTACCTGGTGAATATACTTTTGATGACAATGTTTTTGTCCAAATCTTCATGCGTTTTTTATATTATCTTGAATGTAGTTTTTGATCTGTG
>ML817175.1:56432-67443 GCA_009831015.1 Picea engelmannii | reverse complement strand
AATCATAATCCAACGAGAAGTACCACCTCATTAAAAACACATGGGGATTCATATCCTCATGAGATTGTTGTTTTGGTCTTGACAGATTCAAACGTCAACATTTTTGGTGATTCAATTGGGGAGGAATTTTAAGGATTGGTTTTGGACCACAAATTTTCATGACTTTTCCTCAACCTAATTAGCCCCAACTAGAAATTGGATTGAGAAAACAAAGAAGTATTCTGCATCAATTATATAATCTTGCAATAACAACAACCCAAAGTCGAGAAGATTTAGAAATATCTTGGCATATTCTTGTTCATGAAGAAGAGCGAGAAATCCTCAAAAGACAAATAAGAGATAAAAGACAAATTCAAAGAGCTCAAGAAAAAAATAGAAACTGAATCTCAATGAATATAAAGGGCCATTGACCATAAGTAGAAGTAAGCAACTCCAAGTTGAATAATGTCTTTTTGAATAAAATAAGAGATATCCAAGAATGGGTGATAGGGAAGAAAGACGATAAGAAATACATGAAGAAAGACGATAATAAATATGAGAAGAAAGATGTGAATAAAGACACGAACCAAGGTGTAGAATGAGAAGAAGGTGTTGCACATTATTTTCGTCATCCCTATGACCATTAATGATGTAAACCTATCTTTTGCCTTCAGAGAGGTCAATGGATTGAATTCCTGAAGAAAGAAGGGAGAAGAACCTTGCTTGAGAGAAGAAGTTGTATTTTACTTTGTAAAAACCCTATTAAGGAAGATCGCCGCAGGCTGTGGTGATGCTTGATTTTCGCACTATTCTCCGAAGCTAGATTGCAACATTTCCTTAGGCTGCCCTATGGCTAGGGTGCGGTGATTTTCGTACGTGGCAAAAACAAGCATCTTCTTGATGCTTCTAGAAAGAGAAGCTTCTATGGTGAGGTGGCCTCCGAATGGTTTTGATCTTACTCACTTTCATGATTTAGTGGGATCATCCTACCCTCCTCACCTTATCCTCTTCAACTTATAAAAGGAGAGGATCTTTCATGGAGAAAGTTAGTTGGATTTGGCTTTGGCTTTGTAGCTTGGAGTTTTTGGAGCTTGTATATTGGCTTTGAGATTTGCTTTGTCAAGATAGATTGTTGATCTCAGAATCCTTGGATCAGAAGTGTGTGGGAAGCAAGGAACTGTTGGAAGGAACCTGATGATATCAAGGCATCTGGTTGTATCTTTCTTCCACATTCTTTAATATATATATGCTTTTCTTTCCTATATGAATGTTATTTGTCCATATTGTATGATTCCTTGATCACATACATAGTTTCATATTGAATAGAATCTATTATTTTTGTCTTCGTTGGCTTGTGTTCCTTTGTAGATATTTCTCCATAAGCCTCATGCCGAAGCTTGGATTACATTGGAGAAGTCAGATCTTGGATACTTAAAAGGTATGTCCTAGATCCATTTCTCATTTGATAATTGAAATCTAAGGAAAGAGTAGCGTACTGTATTGTTTTGTTCTAGTTTCATAGTGAAGCTAGGGGGATTGATTTGTGTCCACACTTAACAATTAGCCCGATAACATAAGGGTAAGATATTATCCTTTAAAACTCCAGGGAGAACAACATGAGATCCCTATCCTTCCAAAGGGGAGATTGAATACATTCTCAGGGTATGGAACGTTTGATCCAGAAAGACATGTAGATTTATTCTTGGATGTTTTTGATTTCCATCTTATTGAAAATAATCATGTGATGGTAAGATTATTTCACCAAACCTTGGCTAATCAATCTTATGAATGGTACACATCACTTCCTGCAAGATCAATTGGGTCACGTGAATATCTTGAAATGATGTTTTTTAATATTTTTTCTCCACCAATTACTTACCATACTCTTCTCACATACTTTACTCAAATTTATCTAAGAAAAAATGAAAGAATTTAATATTTTCATTTGAGATTCAATAAAACATTGAACAAAATACTAGAAGAAAAAAGGCCAAATGCTTTGGTAGTACTTGGTTGTTATAAGAATTCCATGCCTTCCAATGTAATTTTTTTTATTAGAGCCTCTCAAATTGAAAACTTAGATTAAGCAATGGGTAAAGCCACAAATATGGAAGAAATTATGTTTGAAACAAGAGATGACCCTGATATTATTCTTGGAAAAGTACGAACACAAATAGATAATTTGGCCATTTCTGATTAGGGGGAATCAAGCTCAACGAAGAATGAGGATCGAAAAATACACCATCTCATAAGTCAAGGAACCGGAGGAGGATTTTTCAAAGGGACCATACCAAATGTAAAAATTGACCATGTTGCAGCACATGGGACAAAGAAGAAGACATATATTGTCCAAATGAACAAAACCATTAGGTAGATGCAGAATGAAATAATTAGATTGAGAAGAAATGAAAACTTCATGCCTGGTTCAAGGATGCCATTTCCAAAAAAAAGAAGAAATCCTACTCAAGAACAAAGGACAAGAATCGAGAATAATAATGATCAACAGAGACAAATAATCCCAAGGGCAGGTAATCCCAATGCAATAATACTCGAAGAAGTTTATGATGAACAAACTATTGAGCAAGAGGCTGACTATATTCAAGAAGCAATTATTGACTCTATAGATAAACATGGATGTGAGGCATCCATGTATATATTTTAAGAAGATGAAGAAAATAATATCTCGCAAGACAATGTTGTCCAAACACAAGGACAATCAAATAAATCTAAACGAAAGGAAAATATGGAAAAAGAAAAAGAAAAGGAAAAATAAAAAGAAAAAGAGAAGACTAAATCAAGTGAACAACGAAGAATGGTAAATACCTATCAGATGATATATAATTTGGTCGATGATATTAGTAAATTGAGAATCACTTTACCCTTCACAGAAGTGGTAAAAATCTCTCAGCATAGGGAAAAAATTCTCAAACATTTGGATGAGCCAGGCAGAAGAATTGAAGTTGTTATTGCAAATCCAAAGCAGAATCAAACCATATCAATTTCCAAGTTGAGAGGAAAAGTTCCACACTTTTAAATCTCAATTGATAACCATGAGTTTTTACTCCACAATTGTTTGATAGATTCCAGAGCGACAAATAATATCATGCCCTTGGTAGTGATGGAGCACTCGGTATGAGTTGTACTAAATATTATGAAATAAGTGAAAGTATTTATGCAATCGATTCTAGAAAGGTACCATCTTGTGGATACATCAAGTACTTCTATACTTGGATTACTGATGCCCCACATATTATCACCATTTCCACTATCATAGTGGTCGATATTCCCCTAGCATATGCTGTAGTCCTTGGAAGATATTTGTCTTCAGCAATTGATGGTTACATAATGAATGATGGTAGTTGCACGATGCTGCTGAAGAAAGATGGGACAATGTGGAAAGTTCCTCGTGAGCCCAAAAAACCATTTTCATTCAAAAAGGAGGATAATGAAATGATGAAGGATTATATAGATGTAGGTATTGGAAATTATTTATACTTGATTTGGAGTAGTCAGAATGTTTAAAACAAAAAGATAATTATTTCATTGGATATTGGAGAATGTCATTTTATGGAACATGCTCAAGCTCATGGAGTGGGGTTGGAATTCTACTTAAAAGTCTTGATAAATTCGTATATCTACTTACTATCAAATTGGAACTTCCATGTACCAACAATAAAGTAGAGTAGGAAGAACTAATTCAAGGGATGATCATAGCATTGGGATGAAAATTGAACACTTGATTATAAATGGTGACTATGAATTTGTTATAAATCAATTCATTTAAAGATATAAGATCAAGAAAGAAAATCTCAAGTTGTATGTCAAAAGAGTAAATGAAAATTTGGATTCATTGGCACTTTCCACTTCATTATCTAATCCAGAGGACATAAAAAGAAAAAATTCATTTCAAGTCAAAATAATTTTTAGACCTTCGGTGCTCGACAATCAAGAATACCTTCAGGTATTTGAAAATGATGAAGAATTGAATGATTTCTTGGCCAATGAAAATGATTACGAGGAGAATGATAATAGTGTTTCCCTTGTTCCAAAGGAATGTGTAAAATTAGAGTCTCTTTTTACAAGAGATGATCAAGCAAATAATCTCAAAGAAGAAGTATCAATTCGAAAGGTGCAAGAAACAAAGAAAATAAATATTGGAACTAAGGATTCCCCAAAATATGTGAATCTTGGGATTGATTGTACAAAAAAAGAGATTGACCAGTATATTGCCTTATTCAAAGAATATTTTGATGCATTTTCATGGAGTTATGATGATCTCAAAGCATATGAAAAATCTATACTCTAGCATATCATACCATTGAGAGAAAAGGCAAATCCTTTTAAACAAAAAATTATAATGATGAATTCCAAATTGAAGCCATTGGTAAAAGTGGAGTTGGAGAAATTAAAAAATGTTGAAATTATATATCCCATTAGACATTCATATTGGCTCTCAAATCCAATAGTGGTGAGGAAAACTACTAAAGAAATTTGAATGTCTGTTGATTTTAGAGATTTGAATAAAGAAAGCACGAAAGACATCTGTCATATGCCTAACATGGAATTCTTGCTTCAATAAGTTACTGGATCGGCTTGTATGACCATGTTAGACAAATTTTCAGGGTATAATCAAGTATTGGTGGTAGAGGACATTCCCAAGACTGCTTTTATAACACCGTGGGAGACACATGATTATGCTCACATGCCATTTAGTTTAAAGAATGTTAGAGATACTTTTCAAAGGGCTATGGATGATGCATTCAAAGATTTGATAGGTGAATTTATGGCTGATTATCAAGATGATCTTACCATCCACTCTAAGACAAGGGAAGAACACATTCACCATTTGAGGAAGGTTTTTGAAAAGTGTAGATTATATGGGATCTCTCTTAATCTGAAGAAATGATTATTTGTTGTATCTGAAAGAAATTTGTTGGGGCATATAGTCATTAAAGAATTAATTTACATTGACCCTAAAAGAATAAGATCCATCAATGAATTAAATCCTCCATCTTCAAAGAAAGGGGTGCAATTATTTTTCGAAAAGATTATTTTTGTGAGAAGATTCATCCCTGATTATGAAAGTATTGTCAAGCCAATCAATTTATTGTTGAAAAAAGACCAGAGATTTGAATGAAATTCAGATACTCAAAATTCATTTAACAATATTAAATGAGAAATCACCACAACAACTGTGATAATCAATCCATATTTTAAAAGATATTTAATTTTATATTCATTTGCTATAGAAGGGGTCGTGGCTTCAATTCTTACACAAAGAAATTATTAAGGGGGAGAGTTACCATTAAGCTTCATGAGTAAAACCCTTCATGATCACGGGCTAAAATATTCATAATTGGAGAAGCAATCACTCTCTCTTGTTAAGGTAGTAGCACTTTTTCAGAGTTATATGTTGAACTCCCATGTTATAGCATATGTTCCATCTTCTCTAGTAAAAATGCTCCTAAGCCAACAATTGAGAGAGGGAAAGTGGGAGAATTGGCTAGCCAATATTCATGAGTATGATATCGAGATCAACCTTTAAAGGCAGTTAAAGGAGATGGATTGTGTAAGCTCGTTGTTGACAATGATGAATTGAATGGGGTGGTCTCAATTTCAGTGGGAAAACCTATGTTGAATTCTGAGTGGTACAAAGACATAATTTTTTTTATCTAATATTTGGAAATTTACCAATCAATATGACTCCTAAAGAAAGGAGAACTTTGAAAATGAAATCCAATCAATATGCATTAATTTCATAGATATTTGTTCAACATAAATTATGATGGTATGCTATTGAGGTGTGTGGATGAAACGAAGTCTCAAGAACCGATAAAGGAATTTCATGAAGGAATATGTGGAGGACATTTTGCACCAACCACTACTTCCCATAGAATAATAAGAACTGGGTAGTATTGGCCATCAATATTTAAAGATTCATATGTGATGGTGAGGAAGTGCCTTTACTATAAAAAATTCTCAGGAAAGATGAAGAGGTATGAAATGCCTTTGCAACCTATATTTGTTGAACAACCATTTTAAAAATGGGAGCTAGATGCAATTGGGCCAACAAATTAAAAATCAAGTAAAGGACATGTATACATTCTCACCACCACAAATTATTTTACAAAATGGCAGGAAATAGTGACATTACAAAATGTTGATTCTAAAGAATTAATAAATTTTCTCAAAGATAATATTCTATCAAGGTTTGGGATATCGGAAAAGTTCATCACTGACAATGGCTCAATATTCATTGGATCAAAGTTTACTGATTTTTGTGGGGAATATGGTATCGTAATGGGGAAATCATCGAATTACTTTCCTCAAGGAAATGGACTTGGTGAATCAACAAACAAGACATTGATTCAAATTCTAAAGAAGACAATTGATAAAAATCAAAATAAATGGAATTTAAAATTGATATATTCTTTGTGGGAAATAATAATGGCACCAAACGGTAGCACTGGAATATCCCCTTATGCGTTGGTCTATGAAAAAGAAGAAAAAAATCCACTAAGTCTTGAATTGAATGCTCTGACTTATGTAGTAAATATTTAAGACACATAAGATAATCCTCTTTTACAAAAGATATTGGATAAATTGTTGAAGTTAGAAGAAGAGAGAGCCAAAGAATTAAAGAAAAATTTTCAGAGAAAACAAAATGTCAAGAAGTATTTTGATCAAATTGCAACAATAAAGAATTTTCAAAAAGGTGAACTAGCACTACTCTAGAACAAAGCAAAAGAAAAGCCAAAAATGCATGCAAAGTTTGAAGCACTTTGGATCGGGCCCTACCTCATCGAAAATATTTTTGGTTTCAATTCATACATGCTCAAGGATATGAAGGGATTTTTTTTTTTGTTTCCTGTCAATGGGAAACATTTGAAGAGTTTGTTTTCTTGAATTTTTGTTCTTGCATGCACATAGTTTGTTTTCCTTGTTTTGTATATTCTCACCTTCTAGACTTTGTAGCCCAATGGAGAAGGAAATTAGTCTTGAGATTCAAGATTCTTGATAACCCACAGGGGGTTATCATCCCATAGTTTGAGCCATTTGTTGAACCTTGTAACTTCTTCATTCTTTTTTATTATTATGCACTTGTATTTTCCCTAAGTATGTTTCCCTCTAATTTTCATTTCCATATCTTACCTCCATGACTTATACCTTTTCCATACTTAGTTTATTTTTTATTCGTGGGTTGGAGGACTCACCACATATCACTTTTATCTCTAGATCTCTTCCCAAAACTTAGTTTATTTTTCATTTCGTGGACTCACAGACTCATATTTTCATTTCTTTGTATCTCCCTTCCTCACAATTTTGTTCAAAAATCATCTGTACTTAGCCATTTTTTCAATCATGATGAAATCATGGATTCACAGGCTCACATTCTCATTTGAAATATCGCACTCTGCCACCCCACCGTGATGTGTCCTTCCTCTTCACAATTCCCGAGTCACATTAAATGCTAATTCTACGAACTCAACTACTAAATTAAATTATGAAAATGACATTATTAATGATGTTTCTATCAAGGAAAATCTCATTTATTTTAGGTTAATATTATCAATCAATGATCTAATGTAAATATTGTTTTAATGTTTTGAGCGGCATTATGGAGAAGTCTATCAACCTGTTGAAGATGGCCAAAGGAATATAGCATTTCTATGAGGATACCTTAAATCTACTTGCCATAGAAGGTCACAATAACCACTGGTCGAGGGAATATTGGTATTATTCAATGCTTCCAAATAGAGATAATAATAAAGTTTGGACATTAGGAATAACTCTTGTTGGTTGTATCCCCGAGGTTTTATAATTCAAAGATATTTCCACCCGGTGCATTGCCAAATTTGTTTAGAAAAAAATAGCCATTCCTCTACAAAGTGACTCCCTTGTTTCATTGGCGCCTTCAGTCTTCAAGAAAATGTTAAATCTACCATAGCCGAACTTAACGTATAAAGGAGAAGATGCCATAAATTTTCTTAGAGGGAAAAAAAATGGAATCAATCTATTGCAAAAATATCTACAAGACCCTACTATGATATCGAAAGACCTATCCAGAATCCAGGTTAGTTATTTAAAGGACCACTATCGAGAAATTGCTTGGTTGTTACTAGAGTTACGGGTCAATATTCTACAACAACTATTCCCTGGATGGCCCTGTATATTTTATATTTTATAGTTCATGAGAATGTTTTTTTTGATTGGGAAAAGATCATATCGAATGAAATGTTTGCATAGTTATTGAATTTCAGAAGCAAGAACTTTTTTTATATGGCATCTTGTCTGCTATTTACTATCACAGATTGTGATATTTTTAAGGGTCTGAGTGTTGGAAAAAGGTTAAATTCAAAGATTAACCCCGTGACTATGTGGTATCAAGCTCTCTGGAGGCAAAATGCTATCCATTATTTTTATGAATTTTACAATGATTTTGTCTCTGAATTTAAGAAATTACTTTTTGGGGAAGATACTTCCAGGATTTCATTGGAAGCATCAAGCTTTTTGGATAAAAAGGGAATTCTGGATAAAGTGGATAGCTACAATATCATTAGAATTTTTTGTTCTCATGAAAAACCTATATACCTCCCTTATTATGTGCAGACAAGTTTTTTTTCATAGAGGTTGTGAGGCAATATAAGTTCTGGTGTCATTCTTTTTATGAGAGAAGGAAAACATAGTTCATTCCTTTGCCTTGGAAAATGGTTGAAATTTTCTTAAGAGAAATTCCTAAAATTGATGAATATGCCTCTTACTTTGACCAATTTAATTTGAAGTTTGCAGAAGAGATCAAAGGGTTTGACCCTAACAAACTTTTTTATAATCACATGGTAGCAGTTGGGCTCAACCCCACAATGATCAATACACTCATATTTGGAGAAGAAGAGGGTGACAGTCATGATCCCCTGTTTAGGGTGTTAAAAATATTATGGCAACATAGAAACCACTGTGAGAACTGTTGAGGGTCACAAGAAAAGAGGGAAACCCTCAAGTTAAAGAAATGATCAGTCACCTGTTGTTTCTCACAAAAGTATTTTTCCTAAGGTAAATCCTCAATATACAATGGTCCAACAAAGAAAAACCCCAAGTAATAATTTAGGTGATGATGGAGAAAGGAATCCCCCTCAAGGAAGTCTAGAAAATCCTCATAAATTACAAGTAAAAGGGAAAAGGGTCAATTCTCAACAAGACGAAGAAAAAAAAAACATACTTGAAGATGATATTTTTCTCGATAATATGGAATTAGATGTGGATATAGAAAATATCTGGTTTCCAGATGATAAAGAACATGACCAAGAAAATGTATATTTTGCTGCATTAGTCGTTCAAGATGAAGTCTTCTCTGATGAATAAATATTTTATGTGCATAATGTTGTATTTGATAATTCTTTAAATAAATTGACCTTTGAAAGAACCTCAAAGAATAAGAAAGGAAATTCATGACTCATCATTTATACTAAAAACATGTTTCCATCAAAACTATCTTCAATTCATAGAATCACAGGGGATGCATTGGATGTTTCAATAGTTAATATGAAAGAATAAAATCTCATACTTAAAGAGAGAGTCGAGAAATTGGAATAAACTCTCATGCCCCCACCTATACTGGCAACCTTAGTCACCATGATAAAACTTGACATAACTATTCAAGGAACTTCAGAATCATGTATGAGAGTAAAAGAAATTTCAAGATTAATCATTGCTACTTGACACTTTGTTGAAAATAACATAAAGAAAAGAATGTCGCTCATTTTAGATTTATGGTACTTGGTGAAATTGTTTTATGTTCTTGGGCTCAGAATTCAAAACATTAAAGAATATTTGAATGTAAATTTGAAGAATTATGAAGGATTCTTCACATATGGGGTTGCTATGTTTGTAGTGAAATTATCGACAATGATGGACCATAGAAGCAAATAGGAAGATTTTCCCTCCTAGAGTTGTATAAAACAATTAAAGGTACGCTTGATTGAAAGGATCACTATATTAAGGTGCTGTTAAATCAATTAAAATATCTGTCACGAAAAATGACCGAGAAATAATCAAAGATTATTGGTTTGGATATCGCAGGCTCTACTATTAAGGTTTCATATTCAAACTTAATCTCAAATTCAATGATCATGAGTAGAGAGAAACTTGAAGAGCAACTTGAAAATATGAAGAAATCATTGGCTAGAAAATTTGATAGTATGGTTGAGTATACTTATGATGACATTGATAATTGGCTTGTTAAGTATACAAATAAAAATGAGGACATTGAGACTATATTGCAAAATTTTATCTATTGACTATAGAGAATTTGAGAGGGAATTGTGAAGTATCAAAGTAAAGAAAGAAGTGAGAATTTCCCCATTAAGGGATTGAATTCAAGAATGGCTAAACAAAGCTATAACCAAGATTGTTGAATTTCCAATGGAAGCGGTTACAACCAACCACATAACCGAAACGGGAAAAGATAGAAAAGGCGCATCAACAAGAAAATGAAAGAGAGAGATGCCATCATACTAATTCCATACTAATTACATACCTTCTTCCTTATCAGATTTCATACAATTATATGTATTCTTTCATTGGAACAGTGTAACCGAATTCTGATAATTTCCTCATTGTCTTCTTTCCAGATCATGTTGCTCATGCTCCACTCCATGTTCTTCTCTTCATCATATTTCTTGTAAATATTTTTTTTATGGTCCATGGGAGCCGCAACCCCAGTCCATTTATGGACAAACACATTTAAATTTCAATCATTGTGAGAAACATTATCATTTTTGAGAAATCCCAGAGAACTAAGTTAGGATTGGTTTTTATTTTATTTTATAACTCTGAGTTTTGAGTATAAAATCTTTCAAGTCGATCTATCAAAATCTTCTTTTGAGATTAATAAGTAGTACTCTTTCAAAGTTCTCGTGTGCCATTGGACCATTTCTTTTATTTGAATGTGATCACAATTTTTATTAAAATGTGATGGATGTGAGGATTCTATTACTTTTCTATATTGTGTGTTGTTTGAGATTCCTGGTGCATT
>ML817175.1:11669-36210 GCA_009831015.1 Picea engelmannii | reverse complement strand
GGATTTAGATCATTAAAATTTTGAGGCTCTCCCATACAGTCCCTATACATTACCCTTCGTATCCATATCATACTTTGATGTAATGTTTAATAAGACCGATTACACATGCCTTACAAAATTTGAATCACTACAAGGATTCAACTCGAGAATACCCAATTCTTTTCACATTGTCTAAACATTAAAAGGTATTAAGGGAAAACCAAAATTTTTGCATTCAAAGTCTTTCACCCCTAAGATTTCATAAATAAGATAAAAATAGGGAAATTTCAAGTTTTTTTGACCTCATCAAGAGTGAAGTTCATCACATCCCTATGATGTAGAAATAAAACTAAGGGATTGGACATTCCAAGTATGCAACATTCATTCACAAGATTTGTTGCATGAGGACATGCAATGACTTGAGTGTGGGGGAGAATTTGGGCCTCGAAAAAAACACATTTTATGAGGCCATTTAAACCATTTTCACTTACTTTACCCTTTCATCCTCATTCCTTTCATCACTTGTTGGGATAAGTTGGTCTACGCATGGGTTGTAAGACCCAAGGTTCGATTAAATTGTGACCAACAAACCCTCAATACACTATACCTTTCGACATCACCTTCTTGCGCAGATGAAGTCTCACCCAAGGTATCTATTGGGACTACAAGAACCAGGTTTTTGTAGTAGTAAGGGAAAGGGAGGTGGATGCGAGAATCATTTTTCCTTATCCTAACTTATGTATGCTCTTGATTTTTATAACCATTCATGAATATTGCATCATAACCAATCCATACACTAAATCTAGTTTATGAAGTATAAAAACATCATTCATAACCACACATAAACAAGTAAAGAACACAATATACAATATTATCTCTCAAACTCTATCTTTATTCATCGTATCAACTGATTACATTCATGATTCTTACATAATCTCAACCTTTACAGATTCTACCCATTCTCTCTAGTCCACTAGCTCTCTCGGTCCCTATTCATTGATAACTCTCTCTTTCCACCCTACCCATTACATATTTATACCCAAAATATAGGGTTTAAATACCTATTCTTATTTATCCCAAAATAACCCATTACAATGCATGGCATGGCCAACTTCAGTTAACTAGTTGTTTTCCTTCTTTTACTTCTTATTCTTTATACAAGTTTTCAGTTGTTCTTCTATTTCTGGGAAGCCACATTATCGTCCTTTGTTCTTCCTTCTCTCGCTCACTTGCTTTATCCTTATATTTGTGCACTATATCTGTAATGTGCACTATCCATCCTTTTGTGCCCTTCTGTGCACTTTCTTCCTTCTATGCGATTTCCTCCTTCTACATGCTTTCTTCCTTCTGTACCCTTTCTTCATACTTAGGTTTTTCTCCAAAATTATATCCAAACTTTCCTGTCCAATAGGCCCCCAACATTCACTTGTGGCTCATCTCGAGCCACTCATTTGTGTTGCTTGTTCTTCCACTCAAAAATGAATTGTTCTGTAGTATCGTTAGCCACTTCTACCTCTGTAACGTATTCAGTTACCTTTTGGACTGCTCCTTGGGTCATTTGTTCCATGCCTCTGACTGCTAGCTGGGATTATTCATTTGGTTTCATATGCTTCTTCGCAATATGCCTTAGAGGGTCATCCTTTTCCCTCTTGAAGGCCTCTTCTTGCCTGATGGTGGCCTAAGTATGGACCACGATATCAACAGTCGTGTTTCCTAAGGGGGAAACACCACATCTCAGAGGAAAAATAATTGTTAAGCCTCCCCTTCCTGTAATCATATTCTCTGGTGAGACTCTGCTGAGGTTGCCTAAGGACGACACCATCCTCCTTTTTTCCTCCGGCCTTTGGAAAATTCATCAGGTTTAGTTTAGGGTTTGTATACGAGGTCAATTTCTGGACAACCTCTCTTTCAATAAGATCCTGATCCATTTCCTTCTCTTTTAATTTCATGAAGCGTTCATATCCCTGAACCTGATACTGACTCCAGTTAGATATTTGTGCAACTTTATGTTGGAAATGATGTGAGTCCCTGCATCTGGTATGCGTTCAACCCATGATTATTGGTACCTAGCTAGATATGGAAATGTTTGTTCATAAGTAATGTCACGGTCCATAAAATTTAGGTTGGTAGGCTTGCCCAACATATTTCCCACCCTACTCCACCCTAGGGGGACCGATGGTATTGTTGGCGGATCTTTCCCCATTTGTTTAGAGTGTCTTCTTCTTGAACTGTCACCATGTGTGAGTTCTGTTGGTTGTATCTCGACTCTGTTCTCACTGGGTCACTTTGATTTTCTCATATTGGTATGAAAGAATTAGTTCCTCTTAACAATATTCTTATTCTTTTGTGATTTCGTGCTGACCATACCTATCCCATCCACACCGAATTTGATGAGTTGTTCCATTATTACATCTCAATTATACAATTCTTTAGGTGATTTCTCCCTCGTACCACAAATCGATTGCGATTGTTGGCGACTTTCCAAATTTACTACTTATACAATGCTTTTATGACCCATCATGCCGACCGTCCAACTGTCTTTTCCATGCATGAGTGTATTTAATAGTATTTTCATGCCAACATGCATAGTTGTTGGCCCTTGACCAAGTTTTGAGGGTTCTTGGTCATGTTTGAACTATTTTTTGGGACTTTGACAGGCTGTCGAAGGTGGAGCACAAGACAAAGTGGAGATCGCGGGATCTCGACCCCTTTTTGGGTTTTTGGATTATGTAACGGGCATGGGATGTTGGCCCATGGGTTTACCCATGCTTAGGCCTATTTTGTAATATATAAATATATGTCTAGGCGATGTAAGGAGGGAGAGACGCATCTATGTGATGTTTTGCTAAGTGCAAGTGTGGCTTATAAATGATTTGTGAATACTGTGGGAGACTTGCAGAGCTAAGTGCAAGTGGTTGTGAGAGACTGTAGAATGATTTGTTTTGTAACGTAAGGAAGGAGGATCTAGCGAGGTGCACAGGTCTCCTGTCTTATGCGGAGTAAGGTTTTTGTGGCTCTATGCATGTATCTGATTGAAGAAGCTAATAAAGAATAAGAGTTGGTGGATGTATCCCCAGGGTGGGGGTGAACCACGTATACGTTGTGTTGCTCTGCTTTGTGAAATGTGTTGATGTGTTATCTTCTAAGTGCTTGATATAGATAGATAGATAGATCTGTTTATGCTTTGTGCTTATGATGAACCTGGATGCTAGATCTGACCTATGTGAACTTGCTTAGTGCTTGAATATTCTAGATATGATCTAATTCTTTATGCTAAGTGCTTAGATACATTAGATTTGGGTGATTGTTGTGATGATCTATTTTCTGTGCGGAGTAGATATTGGTTAAATAATGATGAACTAATAGTGCTAAGTGCTCTATTAAATATTACAGTCACAGATCTGTGTCCCAGCTAAGGTTCTAGACACTAGAGTCCTGTAACCACCCCTGCCTCTACCTCGGGTGAGATTTCATCTGCTTCGCAGGTGTTGCCAAAAGGGACGGTAGTTAGCGTCTAGTTGGTGTGTTGTTGTAGCGTTGAACCCTAGGTCTACCCCTGTGCCAACAAATGGTTCTGTTGCCAAGACCTGAAAGTGTGATTGCTGGGAACTAAGAAAGAAGAATATTTGTGCAAAGATTTGACCTGAAATTGTTAAAGCTCAGTGCATAGATTTGTTTCCCTAGTGTGCAACATTCTACTTGACTTGTGAAGCTCTGTGCCAAGAAAAGAGGTCAGATCTGAAGAAAAGAGGTAAGATCTGCAAGCTCTGTGCTCTGATAAAGGTAAAAATAGTGAAAAGTTTTAGATCTGAAATATTTGTGCTCAGATATGAAGAAAAGAGTTAAGATCTACAAGATCTGTGCTCTGATAAAGGTAGGAATAGTGAAAAGTTTTATATCTAAAAGCTTTGTGCTTTCTAGAAGTAAGACAAGTGGAAATTTTTGTTTCAACAATATGGATCTAGGTATGTTTGATAGAGTCTATTCTAGCTTTAAAACTAGGGTACTGGTAGATGAAAGAAGGTTTGATATGAGTAGATCTAATAAGAATAGTGAAATATATGTTATACCTATGCATAGAAATAATTTTTGGACTAACAAATGGATGCAAGATCCTAGAAATAAATTTTTGCAGGTTAGCTCCTATGATCCTAGCACATAGTATAGGAAGGGTTGGGGATAATTTAAAAGAAAGAGAGGATTAATCCTCTATTACAGTTGCAGAAGACTGGGACATCTTGCTAAGGAATTCCTTGGGATAATACCTAGTTGTCTTTGTTGCAAAGCTATGGACCATAAAGGGTTGGATTGCCCTAAAATGATTTCTAAAGTTGAAATAATGAATCTAAACCAAGAAAACCCTAAGGCAGATAAAAAAACTAAGATTATGGCAGAATCCAAGAAAGAATCAAAGAAAGTATTGCTACAGATGAAAGAAACCCTAAATGACCACCACCATGTCAGATTATCAGAGATCTTCAAAGAAAAAGAATGCATTGAAGCAAGAATAGGAGACTTCGACGTTGACTATGTTCTGGATAAGGAAACATAGGTGAATGTTATGAGAAACATAACTTAAGAACTTTTAGGAAATCCTGCTATGATTTCTTCACTAGGAGGAATAGGATTATTCAGAGGAAAATTGATAACCCTATGTGGGAAGCTCGCTCAGATACCTATGAGTGTCAATGGAACTTTGACAGAAGAAGATTTTGAGATTATTAAATTTGTTGAGAACATCGCTCCATTTACCATGTTAAGAGGGAAACCTTGGATTGAAAGAGATCAAGCCAGAAAGAAGGAAGAAGAAGAGGTATTATTACAGAAGAGGCAAGAGTTAAAAGATTTTATAACTAGAAGGATCACACACTTGATTGAAGAACAAGAGAATAGATAATAGCTATTTAACAACAACGACATAGATGTCGAAGTTGCAAGAACACTAGAGGACCCACAAAAGACTGAAATACCTATCCCAGATAAAGAAGAAGTGTTACCGTTGAATCCTAGGAAAGAATCTCAAAAACACGAAGTCACTATGACAAAAGAAGTTAAGAATCAGAATGGAAAAAAGGAATACCGAGATGAAGCTCACTGGAAAGAAGGCTAGAAAAATATGTAAGAAGAGAGATAAGATAGAAAAGTTGCAAAAATATCCATAAGGAACCCCGTAGAAGGAAAATTTTCAAAATTGGATCTTCACTGGGATATCAGGACTGCGACACATGGCACTTTGCCATGGTGAAGATATAGCCGTTGGGGACATTATAACCTTTCAAACGATGCTCTGAATGGGTAGAAAAACATTTATGGTCAGATAGCTCGCCATCAAACCATTGGACCGCACCGTAATGGTCATAACAAAGTTAATGAAGGCCTCATACCCATTGCAAGTGACCCATTGCTGAGTTACCTATTTATCTCGTTGCGCCATGCACCGAGAATACTTTTGCTAACCAAGAGTTTGAGCTCGTAGACTAAGATGATTTTTCACAGTGATCATCGCATTGTTTCCATCTATTCCATTGTAGTGTCTAAGTTAATCTTGAACTCGATCTAGTTAATCCCACGCATGTATGTTTGAGGAACTTGATGCAGTCGAAGAATCTATAACAGAAGTACTCATCGACCTGATGACTAAAAGATTCATGTCATAGAGAGGATTATCTATAGGGGTACAGGCTTCATCCACAATAATAGTGCAAGCATCTTCGTCGATTGCTCGCGGAGCCGGACCATCCTGACCATCAGATGAAAAGTGAACCAAGCACAAGGATGACTTAGCGAATACCAAATTGATCTCGACCATAGTACCCACCTACATAACACCTCTGAGGGGCATAATAAATCGAGATAGTGTGCCCATATATTTCGAGTATACCTTGTGTTATCACTCCAAGAAACTCCTTAGGGTTGTAGGCTAAGGATGCTTGGTAACTTAAGAAATCATGGATAATGAAAGTGTGGATCAATGGGATAATAGAGATTAGCTAATGAGAAGACAACTCACAATGCAATTGAATGAAAATGTGCTTTTAGGAATCAATGAAAAGACAGAGTAATATCAAAAGGTATGGAGAAAGATGATCTAGATAATCAAGTACAACAGCGTGTAGGATCATACAAGCCAACACGAATTCCTTTAGTTCAAGTTTATGAGCTAAATAAGAAGATGACAGTTCTTAATAGCTGAGCTAAACTGAAATAAAGTACAGAACATGGAATAGATGAAGAAATCTGTCATTAACAACAAAAGAAGACTGATTCTGTATTGAAAAATAAGTGTCTTAGTACAATAGCCAAAGAGTATCCAAAATTGAACCCTTGTCTCATAGCAAAAAGAGGCATTTATAGCCTATTACAATCATTTTTCACATTCTAAAACAATGGATCTGATATTCTAAAAATAGAAAGTCAAAAATGATTCACAAAAGATAAGGAGAGATCCTCAAGATGAGGTCAACCTCTATCTTTTGGTCTTCAAACATTGGTTGAACGTTGATGAAGTGTAGCCTAGCCTTCCAAGGCTCTTTGATCTGTTCCTTTGAAAGTGGAATTCAAATTTGATGATGTGTGCCAAAAATTCCTATCATTTTTCCCTTGAAAATCACCCAATCTAGTAAAAAAAAATTCCCTTTTGACTTTCATCTCCAAGAATGGCCTTCAGATTTTGATTTGATAATTCATAACCAACTTATTGAAGAAGAATTCAAACCATTCAAACCCAAAAAAATCCTGACCTGGGTGAAAATTTGGCTATTCTGGCCATGACAGGCTTTCAACATCTAACTTACCTGAAAATCTTCTCCTTAGTTGTTGAAAGGCGGAGCTTTCAACAACTAACTAGTTATAATTATGCCTTCTGCGTTGGTGAAAGCGCAGATTTTTTCAAAATCAAATTTCTCAGTCATGGAGAGTCTGTTTTGCATGCTTAAATAGTCGATAGACATCTACAAATCTTGAAATTTCCAATGGTTCTTTAATATATTCATTTGGATCTCAGGAAACTATCAAAAATTCCCCTACAAGATTAGGCATCGTTCTTTCAAAAATGCCGGTGCATTTTTTATCGCTAACATCTGGCTCCAACTGGGATGGATACCTCCCTGTGAGGTCTCCAAGAACCTAGCAGACCTTGTGCCTTTAGTATTGGGCCATGGATTCATTCAGCCTTTTTAATGGTTAATGAGCACACACACGGGCTTTGCCTAAACCACCGAAAACAGAAACTTACCCAAAAATCAAAACTTGATGAATCTTGATTACCTGCAAGAGTATAAAGACCTCAGGGCTTGCTAGACGAAGCTCCTCTCTCTGTTTACAGCGCTCCCAATTCTCAGTATGAGGTAAACAAACACATCCACCATGACTATCTTCATGATTAGGAGAGACATGAGGATTTTCACCAATTGCATATTTCATCCTTCCAGAAACATAATGAGGAAACCAAGCTGCACCACCACTCACATTTACATAAGGTATAGAAGCAGGATCAAGGACTACAGTAAACCAAAAATCCACTGGATTGTGTGGAAAATCATAATGAAGCCACAGATAAGTCTAAAGTAATAAATAAAACTCAGGCTGTGAAGCCACCAACGGAGGGTGTTGTCGGTTGCAACCATGTCTCTGTAAACCTTTTCTGGATCGTGTATCAATACAGCAACAGCTTCAGATACAAAGAATTTTTAGATCCTCCGATATGTGCAGATATCCTTCCAAGGCTCGCAGATGTGCTTTGATCATGATAGAATCGAAAAAAAAACTGATTCTGTGCCCCCAAAATAGGTGTCTAATATGAATTTGACACCTCTTCAAACATCCTTTTTATCAAATCCGGATCTTGAATTTGATGTGTAAATTCAATATGCATCTTTAGAAACTATTTTCAGGATGTTTGGTTGAGAAAAACTTAGATCTAGGCAAAAATACACCTTCGCTGGCCAGTTTCAGGTTTCACCAGCGATTCCGCCTTGAGATTTGCTACTTAGCTGGTGAAAGCTCTGCCTTTCATCAACTAACTGGTTATAATTCTACTCTCTGCGCTGGTGAAAGTTCTGATTTATCTTTGAGAAGAAAATAATGCAGAGCAGTGTTAGATTCTTCAGCAACTGCGCGATAAAGTGTTGTCGACACTTGATGTTTGAACCTCAGGTGACCTGCAATGCTTGATTCAAGAATTGATATGCTAAGCAAGCGAGGAAAAAATAAATTAGAGATATCGAAATAACTTAAGCAATAACACCACAGCTGCAGAGCATACAAAGAGAATCTAAATGCACAATTGTTGCTATCTATGGCAGGAAATTGATAGCAACGCAAGAAGAATCTTCTTGCTAGGGAATTTCTTCATCAATCTTCTTCGATCATTTCCTCAAACTCAACAATACCAAATTCCCGGTAAATTCGCTGAAGCTCATCCAGAGTAATTTTATGCTTCCATTGTTGTCAAAATAAGAAAAGGTAGAAAGAGATGCTTCTTATTGAAAACTCTGCAACAATGGTAGATTTGGTTTCCAAACTGGATTTATTTCTAGTGAAACTAGAGAGCAGACTGGACTTACCCACACCAAAATTTCCAATCGAAACTACCTTAAGCAAAAAGTCATGATCATCATCTACTTTGTAAATCATCTACTGATCTAAAAATGGTTATTTGACTCAGATCTGTGTGTATCGGGTGCCCAAAATGCTGTCCTGTGGTTTTGGTTCCTTGTTTAAAAAAATTCCCTGATGACTCCCAGACAAGTAATTCCCCATCTAAGATACATCGTGTAGAAAGAATACACTTCTGAAGTGAATCTCCTAGAGATGACTTAGACTCATCGTGTTCTTTTCCATTCCTTGACCAG
Source organism: Picea engelmannii (assembly GCA_009831015.1). NCBI lineage: Eukaryota > Viridiplantae > Streptophyta > Pinopsida > Pinales > Pinaceae > Picea > Picea engelmannii. Next base: position 27,379 of record ML817175.1, on the reverse strand, counting down.
AACTAGATGCAAGACTTAGCTTTGTGCACTTGCATGCGATCGCCATCAAACTTGCACTCAACAGTAATTTCTTTCCCTTTCATAGATTCACAAGTAGCGTCAATAGAATTCATTCGCTTGGAGTGCTGACACTTGACAGGCTTTCCTACCACAAGATCCCGGCGTAGATATCGAATAGAAAAACTGTGTAGATGTAAGCAGACATTCTTTAAATCTACACACGATGCCATCATGTCCCAAGCGTCAGGGTGGATCTCATCAAGAATAGAATTTTCTCCCAACCCATCCCGAGATCCTTTAGAATAATGCGCAAAACCCACTTCATCTCCCCAACAGTAGTCTTCGAAATAAGCTCCCTTAAAATAGAACCCTTTGCTTCCCTGGTAGTGGAGATGGTAAGGCAATCTAAGAGAGAATTCAATGCAGAAATGGAAAGATCCACACATGGTCTATGGTGTCTTTTTTCCATAACCTGTGAAGCAATAATGAAAAAATCACCAACAACAGAATTTGTAGCTCTTTTCCAATCTAAAAGCAGATGTCCACCTACAGACTTGGGTTGCTATGTCAAGAGCAACAACAGGACGCCAATGTTGTTTCTTTCATATTGTAATTTTGGCGCTCAAGATCACGCTGTATGATAAATTTGCTTTCCAAACTGGAATTTCGACCATCTTCTGCCACTTGGATGGATTTGGAGCTGTGATTGCGCGCTTGTATGAGGGAATCATGGGATTGATCTGATTCACCCCAAGAATAGCTCCATAGAGTCCTCTTTTCATCATGGTCGATCCACCTTTGTATTCTTTCTTTGGGCGTTGAATACGACGAGCAGTAAACTTTGAATGACATTGTATTTCTAATGACTGACGGGTGTCTCCATTGATATGCATTTTCGTGCCAATTGCTATAAATACCATGTTTATCTGTTACATAGCTACTGCAACGTGGACACTGCAAAGATTCAAGCGATGAGGCTTGAAGGTTCTCATAGAATGGGTCCAGCTCAATCATAAAATTGCACGCAGTTATAGGTATTGAAAATTCAATTTTTAATTCAGTCTGATTGAACGCAAGATAGCAACTCTTTGCACGTTTCCATAGTGACCAATTATTTTTCAACTCTGACAAATCATCCACAGGCCTATTATTGTAATACAAATTGAGCACTTTTAGGTTGAGGGCTTCCCAATTCACACACATATTTCCTTTTCTTTTGACTTTCTCCAGGAACTGTTATTTGTTGCGGTGATGGAATTGAGTGGACAAGATTTGAAAGGCAACACTTTCTTATTTCATGTTTAGGCATTGAAACAGACATGGTACCATGGGAAATTCCAAAGTTTGACGTTTGATACACAGGGGAGATCACAAGTAAGCCACTTCCAGGACTCCTGAGTGTAGTTGCTGGTTGACTAGTTGGTGAAATTTTAAGAGGTGACCTTGAATTTTGGATAGGACTCTTGGGTGCTAGAGACAATCGGAGAGATGAAGGAACACGGGTTTGTCTATGAGCAGAATATATAGGAAGTCCTTCTTTAGTAGAATCGATTACTTTTCTTAGTTAGTCTTCATCTATTTCAGGATAACCTGCACTTTCTGCCAGATGCAAGGGGATATTTTCCATTTGTTTCTCATTAGATAGTTGGATGTACATTCTCTGCCTTGCAATGATGACTTCAACCAAACGTGGTGAAGATCTGATCCATTTTCTGCTCCCACCAATTACTTTGATGATGATACGCCAGGTGTCTTTAAACTTTGCCATGACTGTCGTATAAAAACTCTGTTTTAGCCCTTTCACCAACTTATTTGCTCGTGAAGATTCCTGTTAGCTATTGAAAGTAAACACTTTCACTAGCTTATCACAGCTTAAAATGGAATGTTAGCTGGTGAAAACAAATTTTTATTTCTTTGATGAATAAAAAGGTTTTATTCATTCAAAAGAACTCAAAACCTTATTGTTTAAGACTTACGATTAAAAAAAAATTCTACATGTCTTTTGAAAATTTTGTTATGGTTAATGAAAAATTTAAAAGTAATTGCTTTAGGTGTTAAGATCCGAAATTTAAATTGAAAACTCTGCAACCATGATCTCTGCAACAAATTTGCCTGTAATCTGATCTATGTACACCTTCAAACATGTCTTTATTCACATGAGCTCACTACTATTTCTATTGCAAATTAGAAGAAAGAAATGCATGAGAAAGAGCTTATTTCCTGAACTACCCTACTTTAACCAACTGTTGCCTCAAAATTATGTAAAATCATGCTTCCAATGAAGCCATCTGAGTATCTGAATAGCTGGTAAAACTTTTGATCTGAAGATGAATGTAGGAAACCACAGAATACTGATATATAATTCAAAAATGCAGCATAACCAACCTTTGTTTGGAAAAAGCAATTTGACATCTATGCTGCTTGAAGATTTCAGATAGTACACAAATGGATCTATAAAATCGAAACAAAATACCTCTTGCTACTGTTTCAGCTGAAAAGTAGAAAGTATCTGCATATTTTCTGGATTATCATGGCTTCCACCTTCAACTGTGTGCAAATATGAATAGAGCTGCAAACTAATTTCATTGTTGATGATGAATTGTTTTTTGTCGTCTGCATACTTATCAAATATAGGTGAAAAAAAAACCTTTGTGTCTAGCAAAGAAGGACAAGCCATATTCAAATCCTTCTCATCCGTCACAGGCGAAAAACTATCATAAGAAACTTCTTTGAAAATTTGAGAGCAATCCTCTTTTATAACTGATTCTTCATACAAATCAAAGGCATCATGTGCAACAGAGATAAGATTTGATGTATCTACAGATATATAATTCTCATTATAACCATTTGTATTATGAAGATCTTCCTTAACAACATAACTTTCATCTCTGTAAATAGGAGAATCAACTGCTTCCTGCTGAACATGCTTCTCAAAATTTTCACAGCATTCTTTAAAGAGACTTTCAGCTGAAAATTCAACTTCTTCTTCCCCTACCCTATAATCCTTTTCATTTTTGTTTAAAGTAGTAGATACATAAGAAGAACAATCCAGAGAATCTTTGGTCACACAATCATCAATATTCACATCAACTCTATCTTGAAGATCTTCCTCTTGAACAGAAACAATAGAAAGGATTTCATGTTCACAACTAGAAGAATATACATTTTGAATATGTGAATGAAATTCTTCACAACAACCCTCAAGAAGAATTTCCCGAGAAAAATACATTTCACATCGATGATGGAATACTCTATGAAACTCCTTTAAAGAAGATATGCTAGAAGGAGGTAAAGAACGATACCATTCACGAGCGTCTCCTTCTAATGAGAAGACAAACATCTTCATGAGCACATCCTCATGATATACATCCAGATGAATCATGCATTGATGAAATCTGTTGAGATGATTTGAAGGATTATCTTCTTTCTTTTCTGCAAATCTTGGGAGGTGATCTCCCCAAATATCTATAGAAGGAACTGGATGTGGGAAACCAGGAACTGTTGAGAAGTCAAGAGGTGCAAACCTCCGAGCCAAAAGAGCTGCAAATGCTTTTGACATTTGATTATTGTGGAGTCGCCACTGAATCTGTCCTTCATGGAGTCGCCAGATAGATAATTACAACCAAATTATGTCCAAGCTTTGTCTATCATCAAAGCTGGATCTTGTCATCTCCCAAGGAAGCTGAGCTTCGATCTCCTCTCCTCGGCAACAGCGCCATTTTGTTATCACTCCAAGAAACTCCTTAGGGTTGTAGGCTAAGGATGCTTGGTAACTTAAGAAATCATGGATAATGAAAGTGTGGATCAATGGGATAATAGAGATTAGCTAATGAGAAGACAACTCACAATGCAATCGAATGAAAAAGTGCTTTTAGGAATCAATGAACAGACAGAGTAATACCAAAAGGTATGGAGAAAGCTGATCTAGATAATCAAGTACAGCAGTGTGTAGGATCATACAAGCCAACAAGAATTCCTTTAGTTCAAGTTTATGAGCTAAATAAGAAGATGACATTTCTTAATAGCTAAGCTAAACTGAAATAAAGTAAAGAACATGGAATAGATGAAGAAATATGTCATTAACAACAAAAGAAGATTGATTCTGTATTGAAAAATAAGTGTCTTAGTACAATAGCCAAAGAGTATCCAAAATTGAACTCTTGTCTCTTAGTAAAAAGAGGCATTTATAGCCTATTACAATCAGTTTTCAGATCCTAAAACAATGGATCTGATATTCTAAAAATAGAAAGTAAAAAATGATTCACAAACGATAAGGAGAGATCCTCAAGATGAGGTCAACCTCTATCTTTTGGTCTTCAAACATTGGTTGAAAGTTGATGAAGTGTAGCCTAGCCTTCCAAGGCTCTTTGATCTGTTCCTTTGAAAGTGGAATTCGGATTTGATGATGTGTGCCAAAAATTCCTATCATTTTTCCCTTGAAAATCACCCAATCTAGTAAAAAAAAATTCCCTTTTGACTTTCACCTCCAAGAATGGCCTTCAGATTTTGATTTGATAATTCATAACCAGCTTATTGAAGAAGAATTCAAACCATTCAAACCCAAAAAATCCTGATCTGGGCGAAAATTTGGCTATTCTGGCCATGACAGGCTTTCAACAGCTAACTTACCCGAAAATCTGCTCCTTAGCTATTGAAAGGCGGAGCTTTCAACAGCTAACTAGTTATAATTCTGCCTTCTGCGCTGGTGAAAGCGCAGATTTTTTCAAAATCAAATTTCTCAGTCATGGAGAGTTCGTTTTGCATGCTTAAATAGTCGATCAACATCTACAAATCCTGAACTTTCCAATGGTGCTTTCATATCTGCATTTGGATCTCGGGAAACTATCAAAAATTTCCCTACAATATTAGGCATCGTTCTTTCAAAAATGCCGGTGCGTTTTTTATCGCTAACACCGTGGTCGCTGCGTACCTTCAAAAGGGGATCCACGTAGTTCGAGCAGACCAAGATAAGATTGCAGCATTGAAGTTCAGCAACTTAAACCTCAGTGACTGAAAATTCTATAACATGCTCGCACCACGTAAGTACCTGACCAGAACGAAGGGGTAGAATTCAAAGATAATCCCCCAGTCATGGACAATGAACCTCGCGCAGTCCACCTTGCTGAATGTCATGAAGATCCCATACTTTGGAAGACACCAGGAGGTGAATGCCTATGTCAATTTGTTTCTTTCTTGTTACCATGGCGGTTATTTGTGGCTAGAACATCGTATAATATTTGATCTGACCCTGCTCAATCAGATCACGATGTTGAGTATGCAAGGACCTGATCCACAAGAGTTTTACCCAGGAAAATCCATGGATCGCTCTCTAGCACAGAGGATCAAGTACACTTATGGAAATGTCAAGAAGCGGATGTGAGGCTACAAGGTAGTTTCTATCCAGAGTGGCACATTGTGCCTTGACTGTCAGTTGATTGCAGAGAAGTTAGTAAGAAAGAACCGACTTACCCAAGTCACCGACTTCGTAGTCGACCTCGCAGGGAAGTGCGTGGAAGGTCTACAGATGAACTGGGTGAAGTATGTGGTGAACTAGTTGGAACTTGAATGTAGAGAAGCACAAGATCAAGGTTACGAATTCCATTTTAGTTGGCTCTTGATGCTTATCGCCTTCGTCACCTGGGAGATGTCAGAACGTGCGACCTTCCCTGACATCGAGCCATTTGAGCCGTTGGCTGCAAAGTTCAGTACACTATGGTATTCAAGTGATATGAACAAACAATGGTAATCAAATTTTGTTTTTTGTACCTACTACAACCAACTGAAGAGATCCATACAGTTCGAGCCTCACATGACTATGAACATTCTACACCGGTTTCGACCCTTGATGAAGTTTAGCATAGATTGACATTTTATTTACATCACAACATGAGACGATGAACATAAGCAACAGCTTCAGTCCTACTACAAGCTGACAAAGGAGGACCTAGAGGAGATCACTAAGGACTGGTCGGCGGATCTCCTTATTCCAGCAGACCCTGCAGAGATATCTGACATTAACAACCCAAAAAATATGTAGGATACACCTAGAACCAACAGAACAAAGAAGACCGAAGAGGTCCAAGAATTAGATAGTGCATCCATGAAGACTGCTTGCATATCACCAGAGCAAGGAGGTGATGGCGAAGAGTTGGATGAAAAATAAGTCAAACATAAGAAAGGAGACAAGGTTGATCCCCTAAAGAAGAGGAAGGGTTCACCTCCCAAATATTCCTCCCGGAAGAAATCTAAAGCCACCATGACTAAGATGCATATTTTCCTCACCTCTGATGACTTTGAATTCCTCATAGCAGCCTTGCGAGATGCTTCGCTGGAAATAGCAGAAAAAAAGGAAGCCAAGCAAGAGGAGATGTATGATAGAATTGAGATTGAACTCCGAGGGGTACAACAAGCCCTATAGTCCAGCTGCATAGTCTTCACTACACCACTGCCATCAAGAGAACTTACATTGGGAGATGAGCCAGCCCAAATCCACCGCCTAACTGATACAGTCAAAGCTCGCCTTCGATGGGCATAAGAAGAAACCGAACAAGCCACCCAAGCCTTGAAGCAAGTGAAAAGCTTTCTCTCCAAGCAAAGTTCGATGAAGAAAACACACAGATGCAACAAGGAAAGGAACAATTGCTCATGGAGAAACTCGAAGTAAAAGAAGCGATCAATAGATATCTTCACTCTGTGACAGTCTTAGAAATCAAGGCAAAATACCGAGTTCCACAACAAGTATAACAACTCACAAAATCCATCTAGTAGCTACAACAACGCATAGAAGATTTCGAGATATGCACTGTACTTGAGACTCCACAAGATGCAACTGATCAAAGAGAAGAAACTGCTCGAAGCACAGTTGAGAGACTAAAGTACCTTTCCATGGAATGCAAGTAGTTGAGTGATCGCAGTGCCCATACATATGAATGACTTGTTGAGAATCCATAATTAAAGACACTGTAGTCACAACTCCAGGAAGCGAAGAAGCAAACAAAGACACTATAGACGCAGTTGAAGATCCTATCAGCTTTGGAAAGAATGAAGCGATCTCAAGAGAAACACACAACCCAACAATAGATCCACACTATTCAGAGCAGAGTTATGGAAGTAACTCAAAGGATCCAACCTGTACAATATAATGCTTACCAATTGTTTATAGAATTAGAGGGCAGAGGAGCAGAACTAGAGCAGGTTGTCACTGCAGCTGAACAATGCCTAGAGGGACCTGTGAATGATGCAGTTATCCAAGAATTTACTGAACATGAGGTCATGACACAACAAAAAGTCAAAGTAGATCGAGCCAAGATCAAGGCTTTCGAAGTAGAACTAGTCAGACCAAAATGACTCAGGACGAGTCACAGGTAAGTGTTGGGGGCCTATTGGCCCTTGACCAAGTTTTGAGGGTTCTTGGTCATGTTTGACCTATTTTTGGGGACTTCGACAGGCTGTCAAAGGTGGCGCGCAAGACAAAGTGGAGATCATGGGATCTCCACCCCTTTTTGGGTCCTTTTTTGGGTTTTGAGATTATGTAACAGGCATGGGATGTCAGCCCATGGGTTTACCCATGCTTAGGATTATTTTGTAATATATAAATAGATGTCTAGGCGATGTAAGGAGGGAGAGAGGCATCTATGTGATGTTGTGCTAAGTGCAAGTGTGGCTTGTAAATTCTTTGTGCATACTGTGAGAGACTTGCAGAGCTAAGTGCAAGTGGTTGTGACAGACTGTAGAAGGCTTTGTGCTATAACGCAAGGAAGGAGGATCTAGCGAGGTGCGCCAGTCTCCTGTCCTATGTGAAGTAAGGTTTTTATGGCTCTGTGCATGTATCTGATTGAAGAAGCTAATAAAGAACAAGAGTTGGTGGATGTAGCCCCAGGGTGGGGGTGAACCACGTATATGTTGTGCTTCTCTGCTTTTTGCGACACGTTGATGTGTTATCTGTTAAGTGCTTGATATAGATAGATAGATAGATGTGTTTATGCTTTGTTCTTATGATGAACCTGGATGCTATATCTAATCTATGTGAACTTGCTTAGTGCTTGAATCTTCTAGATCTGATCTAATTCTTTATGCTAAGTGCTTAGATACATTAGATCTGGGTGAATGTTGCGATGCTCTATTTTCTCTCTGGAGTAGATATTGGTTAAATAATGATGAAATGACGATGTTAAGTGCTTTATTAACTATTACAATCACAGATCTGTGTCCCAACTAAGGTTGCAGACACTGGAGTCTTGTAACCACCCCTGCCTCTACCTCGAGTGAGACTTCATCTACTTCGCAGGTGTTTCCGAAAGGGCTGATAGTTAGGGTTTTGTTGGTGCATTGTTGTAGCTTTGAACCCTGGGTCTGCCCCTGTGCCAACAGTAGTAATGCATTGCTCATCATAGTCGGGCCTATCTGTATCTTATCTTTGAACTTGGTACAGTGTTTTCTTCATTAGAGATTATCAATCCATCTACGCAATTTTTGATACCTTGGGATTTCACTCACTCTTTTTATTTCTCCTATCACTACCTTCTTATTTCTTTTCTTTCCTTTTTTTACATTTTATTGTGTTTTTTTTGCTACTATGGTACACTTACTATAATACAATTGTTTTGGCGTAGCCCATTGTTATAACCCTAAATTGCACCACACTTGCTTACCTGGCATCAGGCCAACTCATATCCCTTCTTTGCCAAAGCACTATTGAACAACTCTTTCAAAATCCTCTTTTATAAAGGCCCATGCACCCTAATCCATTACTGCACACGTGTACACCTTGGATGACCCAAAACAACCCGTGTGGACCGACAAAAGCATGAAAAAATGAAATTTGCAGACGGAACAAAAAGCTATGGGTGAGTTAACTGAAAATCCATGCCATGCATGGCCGAGGGTTCATCCAAATACCTAGCTCCTTCTAGCCTATAAAAGAAGGGGTAGGGGTCCCATTTGGAGGAGGGAAAAATATAGCAAAGAAACTCTGCCCATTTACATATTTCCATTGTCCCAACCCTTTATCCTTTCCTTATGCCAAAGGAGATTCAAAGCAAAGCAGTTGGAGGACAGAAGAAGAGGAGCCCATGATCAGGTTCAAGGAGCAGTGGCCGGTCTCAACTTTTGTAAGTTGACTCATTCAAATAATAAAGAAAGTTCTTTTCCCGTCCCAATTCATGAACTTTTTATGGTTTGATTAGTTTATGTTTGGATTTCTAACCCGTTAGTATATAAGTAGTATGTATGCATAGTTGTTGCTCGTCTTGAATGCAGGTCAGCTTTGGAAGGAGTATTGCGAACAAGTAATCAAGCACAAATGAGGATCGACATCAAATGCCGGTAATGAGGTAGGTTGATCTTTCCATGCATTTACTAAGAAAAGTGGATTTTAATCTAGGGATGAAGGTAGAAAGTAATTTCTATTCAGTCATATCTGCATGCAAAGTCTGAACTCTATTTGCTAGTTTGTAGGGTGTTTTTCCCCAACAACAGAATTGGCGACCATACTGGGGAGAATCTCTAAGGTTCCTGGAATTTTATTTAGTTTTTGGGTTGTTTAAAGACTAGTTTTTCTTGCCTATCTTTTCTTTTAGTTTCTGTAAGGTCTGAGCTAGCAGGGAGTCTAGTTTTCCATACCATCTGATTTTTTCTTGACTGTGTTTTTCAGGACCCACAGAGGTACACGTGGCTTGCACAAGGCCTGCACACATGTACCCTCACCCTATCCTCTTACATCCCACGTGTGAACGCTAGTTGTAGAGGTAGTAGTAGCATGTAGAGTTCAGAGAACCTCATAGGCAGTCATCCTCTTCCCTGTCAGAATCACACATTCTCAGGGGGTTTTCTGGAATTTTGTCTGAAGTCTTGTTTGCTAGCAGTCCTATCTCAGATTGTTTTTGCTTTATCATTTTTTCCTTACATTATTTGTTTTTCTGTTAGAACAAGTATCCAAGCGTTCAAGGGATCATGGTTATCAATATCAGTGGTCTCTTCCTGGTTTGGTCTATCTGTTTTCATTTTTTCTAAGAGTTTAGATATACACACAGCCTGTACAAGGTCAGACCACGTGTACATGCCCTCTGTATCTGTTCAGTGCACGTTCGCACGCATGCTTTTGTAGGATACTTTTTGTTAAGGGTGAGGCAATCATCCTCTCCTTTGATAAGAAGTATTCCTCTCAGGGGTTTGAATCTTTGTTTGAACAGTCAATAGGTTAGGATTAAGTTTACTCTTAGCTTACTTTTTCTCATAAAAATAAAAGAATTTTAAAGGTTTTTAGACAAGTGTGAGAATCATTGTTTTTAGAATTGCTAGTGTGTGATTTTTGACTTGATTCTTTGCGATTTAGGCCATAATTGTTTTTCTTGGTTTTTGCTTGTCGGTATTTTCCCTTTCTTGCTTTACTAGCATTTAAATAAATAAAAAAATCTCTTTTCATTTTTTCCTTTGGTTGAAGAGTGTGTTTCTGCATTATTAGCTAGGGAAAAGTCTTTTATTTCATAATTTTTTGTAGTTCAATTAGATCATAAGTAGCTCGTAGTCGAGTGAAATTCCTTTGAGTTTGATGTCCAAAATCTTAGAAAAATTAAAAATATTTTTTGAAAAGTTGTCGAAATTTTTCATTCAGTAAAAGTTTTCTTTCCATCTTTGTTATTCATTTTTTGCTTTCATATTTTACACATCATCAGTTTCACCCTCATACACCTTGACGTAAGACAAAGCCATAAAAGTAATGCTAAATTTAAAATCTACTAGACTTTTATGTTTGTAGGGTTCACAAACTAGTTTAGGACTAGGGCCTTGGATTAGGTTGGAGAGGAAACTCTTCAAGGCCATTTAAAATCAAACATTGGAGTCTGAGATAGGGAGTGTCTAAGTCCAGTTTCGTGGAAGTTATCTGGGAGCCCCCTCTAACACAGGGGATAAACACGAGGTCATGTGCGGAAAGGTAGTGGAGATAACCCCTCCAAATCCAGACCAATCGTAGTGGAGAACACATATAAAGGGCTTGTTTTGGGATTTCGTCGTTTGCATTTGCCACGGGGCTTCGTGGGTCTCGAATCTGTTCGAGGTCCTCAGTTGTCTTCCGAACCATTTTCTCTCGATACCCTTGATAGGTTTCAGGTTCGATACCCTGCTCATTGTGGTCTACCTGACTTTTGATTGTACCCGCATGGTGACTGTTCGCGTGCTGGCAACCTAGTTGCCAATCTTTGTTAGGGACATACACAGGTGACTACGGGGGTATACCGCGATACCTAGGATAGACATCAGGCCATGCTTTGTAGAGTATACCTGGAGGGTGCTTCCATGTTTGAGTTGCACTTGCACTGGTAAGTTTCTCTAGTGTTGGTTGTTGTAACTGTTCTTCCAATTAATTTAATGTTTTCTTATCTTATCGTCTAGGGATTCTTTTGTAGTATGTGTTACTTTTGAGCATTTAGACTACCTTAGAGTGTCTTGGATCTTCTCACACAGTGGAGGATCCCGAGCTCCGTCGGTCATGAAGTCTTCTTAGCCTGTCGCCGGTTACACTGGAGCCACCCCCGCCATCATTAAGGTGGAAGCTAGACCAACAAGGGTCGTTTGAAGTGATCGAGTTACAACCTATTGTGCCCGAACAAACCCCAGAGGAATTGACCATTTTGGACCTTGAAGCAGCCACTCTTGGCTCGGTTGAAACCCCAACCACTGATTTCTTGGCACCTTTTATTGTACCAATTCAATTTTACAAGCGCCAGACAGTGTCGAACACAGCAATGGAAACAAATGTTGTTACTCCTTCTGGGAATTCTTTAATTCCCACCATGGTTGTCACCACAGGAGAGATTTCATCTCCTAACCCATCATCGTCGGTCCGAGCCACCATGGTCTTGACTGCAACTACTTCGCACAGTGGTCCAAACCCGTCTTTTGTAGCGGCCACAACCCCTTTCACACCAAGTGTGACAAGCCCTCCATTCTCATATGGGATGCCTAGTTCAGGTACAAGTCCTGTAGTTTCCTACTCCACTTTACAGACTTTGGGTTTGGGGGCAGGGAGCTCTAGCGCTCCTCTACAAGGTCACTTGGGGGCCACTCCTATACCTTTTAATGATTTTCCTTATGGTGGAGGTCATATCCCTCCTTCATCCCCTTCACTTGGTGGCTCGCATTAGTAATCTGCTAGGCAACTTACACACAATAGTCTATTTGGAGCAGGGAGTCAAGAACAACCTTCGCATAGTATGCCGGTAGGTTCGACACCATTTTCTTGGAATCGAACATTTTGTAACAACACCTTCTCATCAGCCGCTTTCCCGACTGGGGGCAACCCCATTTTTGGACAACCTACTCCTGTGTAGGGTACTATTCCTGCACAGGAGGCAAACCTAGCAGGACCTTGGAATTCAGGGCAAGGATTTGTTCCCTCCTCAGGAATGCCGATCTGGGGTAATTCTTTCCACAATCAATGGAACCCCGAACAAACTACTATGCCTATCCTCATGGGACCGGCATGGGGTAATCCTTCCCAAAGTCCTTCGAATACAATGCATGCCCAACAATCTATGTCCTATTTGGGAAATCAACCGATGATGTCTCCACATATGCAAAATCCTTATGCTGGCTAGGGCCATGGTTTTAACCAAAATCCGGGCCAGCAGCCAGACTTTTCATGGCAACCTTGTGCCAATCAAACTCCAGGTCCCTTTTTCCCCAGTTATCAGCAGCAACCCAAACTACCATTCCTAGCGACTTTACACTTCCCCAATTTGACAAGGTTGTTGAATGACCCTATTTATCACGATCCGCGTTGGCATCCTATGCTGACGAAGTTTCCTTTGGACATTCCAAAGTTTGTAGCCAAGCCTAATGAAGATCCAGGAGATCATGTGACTACCTTCCATTTTTGGTGCTCATCTAACTCATTGAAAGATGACTCCGTACAGTTGCGATTGTTTCAACGTACTCTCATTGGGAGTGCCACGAAATGGTACATTGAGCTCGATTGCTCAAGATACTCTTCTTTTGGTGAACTGGCGATGGATTTCCTTAATCATTTCTAGTTACCTATGAGATACGATGCTGGCACAAAGCTGCTCGCTAATTTCGAACAGACAACAACGGACCATATCTCTGATCACATCCGAGAATGGAGACGCCAGAAGAGTTTAATCAAGGTACCAGTCCCACCAGCATTCCTGCTTGAGTGGTTCCTTAAGTCTTTGGTCCCACAGTTATCCAAAGACATTGTGATGTCAGGAGTTTTCTCCAAAGAAGACGCCATCATGAGGGCTCAACAGTTTGAGCTCATCTATTCTCAGTCCAGTTTATTATACAACATCTTTCCATATGCTCCGTGTTTAATACTAGATAAAACTAGACAGAGAGATGGACAACATGCCGATGGTATTGTCGGTTCAACACAAACCAAGCTCGCTGAGCAATTGACAAAGTAGTTGCAGCAGTTATCCATACAACACATAGCGGCCAACCAAACTACTGCTTTGGCTGCTCCCCCTACCAAAATGTCGGAGGTACACACAGTGCAGTCGACTAAACCAAAGGCCACCCAACAACCTGAAGGGAAGAAAAAACAACGAAAGAAGGGTAAGGGGGATAAAAAACTCAACAATAATGCTGGCGAGGACAACACTGAAAAATGGAAGGCACGGTATCCATGTAACTTGTACGTGGAAGACCAACCGACCCATCTATGTCTTCGACTTGCAGAGGCCCAAAAGTTGGTCACACGGCAACTGCAGGCAGTGTTGACTAATCCATTTCAACATGGGCAAAATATCACTCAAGCCTCTACAAGCACGGAAGGGGGCAACCAAGAAATTGGCCTGCCTCCGAACAACCCCGCATCCATGAACGTATATATGGTTAGGGGTGATGCTTTCATATCAACTAGAGCGCACGATTAGAGTAAACCAAGCGCTTGTGAGAAGGGTAAAGAAGCTGATCTCCCATTTCTTCCTCTACAGATTGAGAAGACATTGGGAGAAACAATGAAACACATTCCAAAAGGTGCATTTAAAAAGGCTTCTCATAACCCAAACACAAGGGCCACCCAGAACTACTGTGTGGTGGAAGATTTATCAGAAACCCCTTGCACGATGTCTTCTTTGGAGGTCCTCCAAAGCTGCCCTATTCAGAGGAAAGCCTTGTTAACCGCTTTGGGCTCTACTGAGACTTGTAATTCGGGTACCATCATGTTAGATACAACCGACTTAAAACCTCGTCTACCTTACCACGTAGCATTTCAGATAGTAGTGGCTTATCCCATGAAAATTGTTACTCGGAATATATTTCGCACGATGGTCGATGAGGGCGCCTCGACATGCGTTATGTCGTTGGCATGTTGGAAGGCCATTGGCCAGCCCGTTTTGTCTCCATCACCTACTCTCCTCACTTCTTTCGACGGTCGTTCGTTCCGACCACATGGCATCGTTCCTTCTTTCCCCATGCAGTTAGGAGGGAAGACTGTGTGTGTCGAAGTAGAGGTAGTCGATGCTCCCCTTGACTATAACCTCTTGTTAGGATGGAGTTGGACTTATGCTATGCAAGTTGTGGTTGCTACAGTTTTTCGGGTCTTATTGTTTCCACAAAAGGGCTGGATAGTGACCATCGATCAACTGTCTTTCTCCAGACCTAACCCAGCTTTGGGGGCATCCACGGTCCTTCTGATTGATAATCCTCAACTAGGTGTCATCAACGTAGGAGTTATTGTTGGATTACTGAGAGGGGGGGTGAATCAGTAATAACGTAATTATAATCCTTTTTCTTCAAATGTTATATCATTGTAGAATTATTATCCAATAATGAGCAGTAATAAATAAACAATCACACACATGCACAGTACACCAATGTTTTACGTGGAAACCCAAATCAGGAGAAAACCATGGAATGCTTTTTCTTATATGTCTTGAAGAATTATATTTATTGGAAGCACCAACTTCCTTTGTTTTCCAGCTGCAATTGGAAGGAGGCTCCAACCTCCTAGTTTCTCAGGCTACAACCTGAGGGAAGCTCCAACTCCCCAAATCTCTGGATACAACTAAAAGGAGGCTAGAACCCCCAATGTTCTCTGGATACAACCGGAAGGTGGCTACAACCACCTGTCCTTGCCCTGTCCTGCCACACTGAAGTAGAAGTAGAATGATGGAACCACTGTCACACTATCACTGTGAGATATACTATTGTAAGCCTGTACCAATAAGTCTGAACCATGTATCAACCTGTACCTCAATCTGTAATCAACCTGTAATAAACCTGTACCATAAATAAGTGCATCAACCACGCACCAACCTGTAATCAACCTGTACCATAAACAAGTGCATCAACCATGCACCAACCTGTAATCAACCTGTACCTTAAACAAGTGCATCAACCATGCACCAACCTGTACCATAACCAAGTGCATACCAATCATGTGTCAACTACTCATCAACTATGACTCATCAATATGTACCAACATCATCAACTATACACCTCATGTATGTGTGCCAACTCATCAACTACTTGTCTCAACCATGTACTCAACATGAATCTCAACCAAAAGCCCTCATCAATTTCATCATCCAAATCTAATTTATTACTCTGTAATAGACCTGGTGTATATGATCACATTCCTGCAAACCTTCCTTAACTTTTAAAAACAAGAGACTAGCATTTTCATCAAACTTTTCTTTAGTCTCACATGCCTAGTTTTGGATTAGTCAACAACCCTAACTTGAAGT
>ML817174.1:184175-212072 GCA_009831015.1 Picea engelmannii | reverse complement strand
TTGTTCCCATTTATTAAATAGGCCTTATAAACTATTGTTGACCTTTATTACATGGAAAATATATTATTATACCTATATGAGGGGTTAGGTCCCTAACATATTCGAAGAACACATTTTTCCATTAGTAGCTATCCACTTCCAAATTTTAGCTCTCTTTTTGGACTAACATACACCTCTCCAGATTAAGGGGGGGAATGTTGGAAATGTAATTTGTTAGGGTTATTGTATTATTCACTTGAGACAAAATATGAATAGTCAAGTGAATGTGAATGGTCATCGAGAGTCCAAGAGTTCATATGTAAAAGTTGTGCCTTTCAAAATTTAACCTACCATGTTGACCACCATGGTACGAGTGGATGCCATGTCATCCCCCATTACTCAAAACATGTGGGGCTAGCCACGTGGAGAGTTTCAAGAATATTCTAGAAGGTCTAAACCTTATAACTAATTAAAGGTTTAGGAAGTCAAAATCATACCCCTAGTTGGCTATCGGGCTTTGTTAAATATCGGGCCACTAAAAGGAGAAGGGGTTCCATTCTTTTGCATTATATATTTTTCCATAGTTGAGAAAAACATATAAGAGTGGTATTTTGTGAGCATAACAAAGAACAAAGGAGGAGGATATGATTCTGTAGCAACTCTTTAGGCCACAATGTCAAAAGGGAACTCCATAGTGAGTTCCCATTCCTTTGTAGGTGCATTTTATAATTGATGCAAAGAAAGAATATCACATGCCTCACCTTCTAGTTGGGTTTTTCCCCGTATTGGGTTTTTGGGGCCAAATCTTGTATTCATTTATGTGGATGGTGTGTATTTTGTGCGTTCTCTTTCATTTTTATATTTCAGTTATTTCTTAAATTCAAGAAAACCTAGTAATTAACTAAATCTAGGATCTTAAAAAATAAAATACAAAAATCTAATATTTCAAAATAGTTTAAGGTCTATCGTGATGAATTGTTCCGGTAGAATATCCATGACAATTTAAGAATCATTTTTTTTATACCATCATCTTGTTGATGTCACATAACACATGGTTAATGATGTGGTGAGAATGTCTACATGTTATTTCATGACGTTTCCATGTCACCATGCCCCTTTTCTCTCTTTCAACACTCCCAATTTTATTTTCAACAACGAACCAGAAAATTCTTGCATCGACTAACTTCAAAATTCCTCTTGCATCAACAAACTACAAATTTTGTCCATTAGTGAACTAAAATTTTTGTCGCATTGACAAACTTGTTTTTTTCATCAACGAACTAAAATAATATTTACTTTAGTGATTTGAAAAATTCATCTTCATCGACGAAATTCAAAATTTGTCCTTTGGAAAACTTCAAAATTTGTTCTTCGATGAACTTCAAAATTCATTCTTCAACAAGCTTCATAATTGCTCTTCAACGAACTTCAAAATTTTATTCTTCGACAAACTCAATAATTTATCTTCAACAAACACAAATTTTCTTCTTCAACGAACTCAATAATTTGTCTTCGACAAAACAAGGATTTTTTCACATCAGTGAATTCAAATTTCTCTCTATCGGTGAAGTGGGATTTTTTCCATCAACGATCTCAAATTTATCTATATCAGTGAAGTAAAATTTCTTGTTATGATTTGTATAAACAATTCAAATCATTATAGTTTATTTTGTTGTTATTTATAGTTTGTTATGTTAGTTATAGTGAACAAGTTACTTTAAAAGATGAATAGAGTTATTTTCAAATTTTCTATTAATAAACAATTCAGATTTTTTTTGGTAAGCTAGAACTTTATATTACCTTCCAGAATCAAGAATTACAACATATATAAGTGACATTGGTGCAGAGGTTGCCAACAAAGGAAACTAACCCCTCCACTAGTTCTTGAGTTTCTGAAAAACTTTGCCAAAAAACAAAAAAACAAATTAGCAATATATAATTTGGACCATATTTTATAGAACTAAAAATATAGACATCCAAAACTAGTTAACAATGGTATCTAGCTAACCATGCATAAACAAAGAAAATCAAAACTAGATAGGGCACGAGACTTATTTTCTAGTGGTTCCGCTTGGAGAAACTTGTCTGGAAGAGTTGGGCCATTCAGGGATCATAATTGACTGGAGAATATTTTCTTGGCCCTGTTTCCGATGAAAATAATCTAATCCTGAGTCCAACAACCATTCAAGATTTTTATCCATCAACTCCTGCCTAAATTGTTGTTCCTCATTGTCTCCCTTAATTTCAATGATAAGTTGATGCTGGTTGTCCAAGAACCTAACGGGTGAACGTGAATTCACCTGCGAGTTTGAACAGTCCTCTTCCGCACAATTGTGAGGGATCGGACCAAATGAAGAGGATGCATTAATGCTCAACACCATCACCTCAGTCCATACTTTTTTTTATTTTTATGTTAGGTGTCTTAGTTCAAGTTATAGTTTATTTTGTTGGGCAATTTTTCTATATGACCTGTAAACAAATAAAACGAGGGTAACTAGCTATAGTCATTGTAAAACTACACCACTATACCATGTGGTGTAGATCCTCATGTCTCCTACGTTAAAATTTGGCTCTCCAAGATATAATATTTTCTTAGGAAATGAGTTATTCACCAGCAAACAAGAAATAGGTATAAAAAAATGGGGTTTCTTGTGGGTTTCTTACATGTCACAAATTTTCCCAAATACAGTTCTTCAATGTTTGATTATTGGTAACATAGGACTACGGTTATATCAACATTACTCTTCAAGAAAGAAATAGAACCTAATGTATATGTTATTAGGTTAATAAACATGTTTTTATTAAGTAATTCACAAAATGATAGGTCAGTGAGCAAGTTACTTTAAAAAATGAAAACAATTATTTTTAGATTTGTTATCAACAAACAATTTAAATATTTCATTAGATTTCATCATACATGCACTCTTCTAGGAGAGAATGTTGATATTATCAACCAGATTATCCAAGGGAGCCCATGCAGTTTCCAAGGCATCTCTATAGATCTATTCTGGGAAGTGGTATATGATTGGGTTGCTTACATCAGATGCAATGTCTTATATGATTTGCGACTATGAAAGGTACCGGTGGTTGAAGAAATAAAAGGTGTTCACATGCCTACTTTTTGGTAGATATTTTGGAATGTGTTTCAATAAATATACTTATTTGTTTACGAGAATAAATAGTTCCCTCATTATCATTTTCATATTCCTTAAATATTTCAATGAATAATTCCAAAAATCCCTCAAACTCTTCATTATTGTTGTGGACCTTGCTACTTCCGATCTAAACATATTTTGTTTTGCATTAGTATGAACACAATGATCAATATCACTGTTAAACTCAATAATCACCTATTACTTAGTATGGTCATCTATGATATTATGGTTTTCCTATTAACCCCCTTCACCAACTGGTGTGGTCCTTCACTCACCTTCAAAACTATTACAATCAACTATTAACGGTGGAAAAAAAATGTTGATGATTCAACAGAGTTTGGAAATAACATCATGCCCACCTAAGGAGCCATGAGTGGGAAATTAGGTGGAAAAGAAGAGGACATTGGACCATAATATACATATAGGCCTTCTCAACATGTTTTCATAGATTTCCCCTCTTTGCATTAGGGTAGTCACAAACTACCATCTTTGATCCATGATTACACACAATGTAGAACATATCTAATTTTCCACATTGTGGCTTGACGTTCATAATGTTGGGTTTGGAAAGGCCATAAAGGATGTATATGTAAAAAATGTTAAGTGCACTCTACCATGATGTCTTGCATATGTGTTCTACTTTAAAATCCTGAGAAAGTCCATTTTCTTTCATGAACGCAATGAACCAATAATAGGAGTGTACTTACAATATGAGTTCCCCAATAAACAAATCCATTCTATAGGAAAATGTGTTGTCACCTTGAGATAAAACCAATATCAAATCAGTGATATCATTTACAATATGTACAATGTCCAAAATTAATATCTGATTGTTTTTATTTATTTTTACATAAATTGATGGTACAAAAAAACATGAAATTGTCATTGAACACTTGCCTCCCTAAGGAAATAATGTTTGATGTGATTATGGTGTGACTCAATGGAAGCATTTGTTTCCTAGTTTGAATGTCGAAAATACCTACATTCTTTGACCCACATACCTAGAATATTCCACATGACATATAAACATAAGAAATAACATTGGCCAAATCACCAACAATAACAAATTATCATTGTGACAGATTTATAAATAACACTAGCCAAATCACCAAAAATAATAATTTATCACTGTTATAGATTTATAAATAATGTTGGCCAAATCACCAACAATGACCATTTATCATTGTTATAGATTTAGAATAATGTTGTTCAAATCACAAGCAATAATGTATCACTGTTATAGATTTACACTCACTTAGTTGGGGATTCCTATTTATCACTGTTATAGATTTATAAATAATGTTGGCCAAATCACCAACAATGACCATTTATCATTGTTATAGATTTAGAATAATGTTGTTCAAATCACAAGCAATAATGTATCACTGTTATAGATTTACACTCACTTAGTTGGGGATTCCTATTGGGGAATAGGGTGGAACACAAAATGAAACAAAGGACACAGTTCTGAAGATAATCGAAGAGGAATGATTTTTTTTCCAAAGATACAGGTGGTGTCTAAAGACACCATTATAACACTTAAGAAAAGCACACTATAATCAAAGCATCACAGTGCATGTTGCACATATTGATTCACATGATCTATGGCATAATATATGATGATGATTGTTGGAACCACCTTTTACAAGTGGTTAAAATATAATCCTTGCAACCAAAAGTTTACCCCAACATGCGAAGTGGCGATGGTCGTTATAGTCCTAAGTCATCGTTGCTTAACTATTAAGCGAGTCTATCACTTTTATTACCTCGCGCTATCGCGCTTCGGGAGTTACAAGTCGCAAGGTTTTCAAACTCCGATATGCGAAGTCACGAAATGGTTTTAAAAAGTTCACCCAGGTTGGTGTCAGGGGTAAGTCACTTTAAACCCTAGTTAAGTACTGTCGGGGTTTCGTGACTCGGTGATCGATCTCCCAAAAAACTATACCTTTGTAGCCCTGAGTCACAAACTCGTGATTTTTATTAATTAAGCATGGGTTATTTAAGAGCTTAAGTTAGATCACGTATTTTAAACTAAATCGCATCATCGCGATTTCGGGTTTTGGGGGCTCAAAGGGTAGGAGTGATTTCTCCCGATATAGCGAACGCCGAAAAGGGGAAATTAAAGACTAAAACAAACTTAATTAAAGGGGCTAAGCAGGATTAATCGATGCATCAATGAAAACTTTAATACTTCTGCGGAGTAATTTTAAATGTTTTTTACGCTAATTCATGCTATGACTCATCAAACAATTATGGCATTTATTTGGACTACGGTGAGGTGACAAATAGTAGGATCTCACTTTTACTGCTAAATCTTTCTGTAAGCGATTTGACCGTTTGGTTCGCAAGGACACCAGGGTTTTAAATGACTAAGATAAGGGGTTGTTTCATTATTTCAATTTTATTTCTATTTTGTGCGTAGAGGTTTTTTCATCAGGATAACTTCTGTCTGTATTTACAGTTCTTACTATAGGTGATCTACGTACATAATTCTCTTTCATGGCTCCACGAAAGACATTCAAGGTGGATGTCGAAAGTTCAGGTCAGGGCTCCGATGTTGTTTCCGATACTTCACCCCGAAGTATTAATATTGTCAAAACCTGGACATACATCTCTGACATTTTTCAGTTCGAATCGGTGAATTGTTCAGATGATTCCAGCGATAATGAGAAGGATGATTTGGCCACCAAATACAAAATCATCATTCAAGCAGAGATGCACAAAATAGCGGCCAGGCCATGGCTCCTTCCCTATTACGACATGATCAGATGGGCGCTAGACCATGTGGATATCCTGACCAGGACTATCATCAGCGAACAAAAGGTGACGGTTGGGACCTTTAGACCAGAACATTTGCAGGAAATGTATCAGCTGTCACCCACACCAAACTTCACATACAATGTCGAGTTTCTAGAAGATTTCAAGGAGAAGGTATGTGAGCAATATGACAGAACCTTGCCCGAGCTGATCAAGGATTGGGTTTCGCACCCCACAAAATTTAGGGCTGATTCTAATGGTATTTATTCAGGTATATAGCAATGATGGCCTATAGGTTGTATGGGAGGGAGGACACCGCACACTTTTTTCTCCCGTGGGTGCCTCTGATTTATACAGTAGCTGAAGGTTGTTCTTTCGACTGGGCCAAACTGTTGTCCGACAGTCTAACCCGTCAAATTACCGAATATCGAGCGGAGAAGGAGAGCGAGAAGACAACCTCATTTTTCATGTCCGCCTACGTCATGGACGCTATTTGTTTCATGACACCTTTCCCTCTAATGAGCTGGAGCTGAAGTCCGTATAATGCTGAGCCTATCCATGTTTATCACTCAAAACTTTGGGAGGATAAGGCCACAAAATTCATATACGAGATTTTCAATTGGGTAATGGTACCGATGCATGTCTCCATCTTCGGTAACCCACCACCCAGGATTTCAGATAGCATCACCGCCAACTTGAGTAGTGTGGCTGACTGGTATGTAGAAGTTGAATTTTCATACATCAGGGTTTTCGACGCCTCTATTCCCCTATATGCTTTACCACTATTTGTGCCAGATAAGCTGGTATGCCATGAAATCGCCAGACAAACTGTGCTCGGTGGCATAAACAAAGAACTTAAAGGTTTTTCAAAGAAGGTATGACCACCCTTCCCCATTCATTTTAATACATATTCTTTATTAGATTTTGGGCATGCCAAAGCCGAGGCTACGACTTTGGAGGAATTTAAAATTTTCAACATCGAGTTCAGGAAACATGACCCACATAAGGTCGTGAGTAATCACATGGCGAGTTGTGGCCTAAAAAGATACGAACACAAGCACTCGCCTCATGACGACATCTTCCGAGGTGCGAGATCCTATGCCGAGGTTCTAAGCCGGATTCAAGCCCTGTCGCCTGGGGATAGGGCCGATCTTTTCAAGTTTCAGGAACATTGACGGAGCTGCCTTCCCCCAGTTTTACAGGGTAAGAACCCACAGACTGCAGATGTATAGCAAACATAAGCCAAGGGCTCAAAAGATTCGGGTCCTAACCAAGAGGAAAATCAGGAAAAGAAAAAGGAAATCGAGGACTAGGAACATGAAGCCGAAATCCCCAACCCATCAAACAAGCCAGCCACAGTGGTTACCCCAGAGAAACCATCCCAGGAAATTGGTGGTCCCATCGTTTCTGTCACTCCCCTACAGTCCACAAAGGGGACCCCTGACACGAGATGGATTTTCGGCGAAGAACTAACGCCCATTACTATAGAAGAGTTTCCTCTGAACAAGTTCTTCTTCGATAAGAAGAGGAAGGCCGTTGTGAAGCAAGAGCTTTACCAAGAAGCGGGCATAATATCCAAAAAATTCAAAATCCTAGCCGACAGAAAGGCCATGAAAAAGGAGGAATTAGCCACTCAGATAGTAGGGATGTTGGGGGCTTTTGCTACAACCAACCAATTTTCCGTCGGATCTCTAAAGGAACAATTAAATCGGAAGAACCGTTTGATCAGAACATTGGAGGCTAAGCTAGCTACAACAGAGGCCAATGCCAGAGATCAGGTGAACATAGGTCTAGAGCAAGCCAGAGCAGCCGATCAAAAGGAAATCGAGCGACTTAGATCCGATCTCAAGGAAATACATCAGTCAGCCCAGATCAACCAAGCACATGTAAGCCAACAAGAATAACTGATCAGGTAGTTACAGGTAAAATTGAATTCTGCCGAGAGCCAGGTTATAGATATCAGGATATTCAAATCCCAAGCCATTGGAATCTGAAAAAGAGTGTCAGTAGCCCAGCAAGATTTACTTGCTAAAGTGGAGGCCATCCAAAACCATTGCAGGACCTTTGACCAAGTACTGGAAGGCATTTCTTTGATAGAGAGAGAAGCTGGGAAGGCTCAGGTCGCTTTCCAAGAGGCTGTTATAGCCGCGATGAGAAAAGAAATGGTCAGTAGTTCCAGGCTTTCCATCCCAGAGAAAACCAGAGGTAATATCTTGCTGAAGGCGTGGGAGCGTAATATATCAGAAAGTAGAGAATGAGCTAAAGAAATGAGAAATTCGTGTGAAGAAAATTTTGGCTTGATAAATGAAAGTTTGTCGGATCTCGACAGGTAAAGCAGCGCTGGGACACTAGGCCATATCGATATAGCCAAGCACCTGCTCAATATCAAGGAGAACAAGGAAAAGCAACATGCAGAAATATCACAGATAAGCCAGATTGATATAGTCCAAGTGAATAAATGAATAATAAAACCAAGTGTACAATTATGTTCTATCATCACTGAAGACCGACAAGTAGGGGAAAGGTTGCCACAACTAGTGAAGGATTGTTACACTTTTGAGGCAAACAACCAAGCAGAGCCTTCCAGGTTGATAGCCCAGTTGGTGGAGAGGTGCATCACTTGCACCGAGCAGGTGAAAGGGCAGGCTTCTGGTGTCAAATGATGACAGATGTCTGCCTGTTCTATTTTTAGAACCCAAAGAGTAAAGAAAGGAAGGTTCTCTACCCGTAGGAAGGAGGACAAAGACAAAGAAGTGAAACGCATAAATTTCCCATTTTGTAACCGAAAACTTCTGGAACGATTGAGATTCTAGCATTTAGAAGTTTGTATAAATATGCATTTTGAAGTGAGAATAAAGAGGCTGGACCTTTCTTGGCCGATTGTAATAGAGACTTTCTTTCTCTTGAAAATTAATACAAAGAAATCCGAAGATTCCTGATTCTGTGAAGACTGAGTTATGAGTTTTGTTTTCTCTGTTATCTTATATTAATTTTCATTTCACTTATATATTTCTGATGAATGCTTAGCTACAATTTAGTGCAACTTCTACCATGGTGACCAACTTTAGTCGTCTAATCATTTGCAATTTTTCCTCTGTATCGACTATCAGCAGGTACAAGACTTGTGAACTTTTTAGATCTCTATATTTTATGCTTCATCATATTACTTCTTGCCTTTTTCTTCTTCTGTTTACAGGGTGAGATTCTCCCTTGATAGGAGCCTCACATTGTCGACTGCTTAATGTTTTATCACATTTCATACATGATTATTTAAAAAGTTAACTCAGTTATAGGAGAAGGCCTTTGGTTTGTGTTCTATCTTTAACATCAGATTTCGAAAGTTCTCTTTTATACGGTTAAAGAAAAATTTGAAGTGGCATTTTAAACCTTGAACTTTATTTTCATTTTCTATTCCTCCATGACTGTGCCCTTTCCAAGAAAACCCAACATTGAACATGGCCTATCAGATCAAACCAACATCACTTTGAACCTATTCAACACCATACTTAAAACCGCTATCACCCGGGTCAAACTCGAACGTTCATGGGCCGCAATTGAATGAGATATAAGCATCCAGGAACATTTGGAAGCGAGACAGAGACAACTTAGAAATCAACCTTAGCTTCCCTTTTCCCGCAGGTTGATTTTTCCCCTTTTTATATTTTACTCACTTTTGGATGCCTAGACCCTGTACTTTTTAGCCTTAAGTACAGGCTCTGGAACAACATCTTTCTGGTGCCGTTGCCAGGGACCGAAGTTACGAAACCTTTTCCCTGGGAGAACGACATTTTTTTTGCAAGTTTCTACCCTTTGATGGTGAACAAAGGGCGAACACCTTATAAAGGATTTTTATTTTATCATTCACTTGGTGACTCCACGTTTAAGTAAGCTGGTATCCGGTTGAAGGAACACTGGAAAAAACTCGGATGGTAAACATACCACGCCCGTTTTCGATCCCTAACAAATACTGAAAACAAGAGGTTCCCTTAAGCCAACCACTGCGGTCTACCAGCTTAGGCACACACAACCCAAAGCTAATATTCCTTTTGAATCCCCCCCTAAAACCCTCAACCCAACTTTAGCTCTCCCCGAAATTAAAAATGAACTTAATCCGACAACTTTCGGCGTACATCAAGGTGAAAATCCCTCAGTAAATTTAACAGCAATTGAAATCCCGTCGACTCTTTGGTTAGATTTCCCAACCTCACCAAATCTTGCGGAGTACACCATAGACTCATATTCTATGCCTGCGGGTTCCCCTGATTACATCTCTTGCAAGTTCGAGGAACCAAGTTCTCGCATCCCTTTTCACCCTTCTTCAGTTTTCTCGTCTTTTGAAGAAGCTAAAGATTCACTTTTAATGTTCCAGAACCCTCTGTATAACGCACCGTTATCCTATCTAATAGTGTCGATGGTGGTCGCTGGAGGAGGAGGTGGAGGGGCTCCAGGAGGAGGAGGGGGGGGGCAAGGGCCGCCTCTGCCTCCTAGAGTTTTCACTAAAGTAGCTACCAGATATGCACCTCTGGTCATGCTTGTCCCTGTTCATGACCTTCCTGAAAACTACATGAAAAACTTACCTAGATTTACAGGGGAAGGGGTCCTGAGCGTGACAGAACATATAAATTTATTTGATCAGTTCACAGATATCCTAGGTCTCGAACACAAAGACATATATTTGAGGTTATTAGTTCATACTTTCAAAGGACAGGTACGATCTTGGTTTCGAAGTCTACCCGCAGGTTCGATATTATCCTATGATGTTCTAGAAGACGCTTTTCTTAGACAATGGGGCGAAAGAAAAGACCATTTGTACTATTTGACCGAGTTTATGTCTTTAAAGAAAAAAAATTCAGAAACTGTTATGGAATTCATTCAAAGGTTTAGCAATTTATATAATAAGATCCCAGTCGAAGTTAAACCATCCCAACCTGCAGCCAAGGTAACTTTTGCAGGAGCCTTCGAACCCGATTTCCCACTTATGTTGAGAGAAAGGAGAGGGGCTACCCTGACCCGAATGAAAGACGATGCCGTAGAGATTGAATCTAACATGATGGCTTCTGGCAAATTAAAAACAAAAGTAGAAACAAGAAATTGAGAAATCAAACATTTTAGGGAACAAGCGGGACCCTCAGGGCCTAGTAGATCCTCAGATGATAAAATGGATGACATGGCTAGGATAATTAAAGAGTTATCAAATAACATTTCTAGAATGGAGCTATATCAATCCAAGGCAGACCCTTTCGTTAAGAGGGAATTCAGAAGAAACCCCAACCCTCAAAATCAACAAAGACAGATTAAAAGTGAAGACCAGAAAATTCAAACTCCTTTAAAAAATGAAAATTTTATAGGAGGAAACGACTTGCAAGATTTCGAGGATCTGGAAGAAGACGTGACAAATTTGGGTGACGACTGCATACAAACTTATTTAACTAAAGAAGATTACGAGAAGTCCTTGGACACTCAACAACTGTCAAATAAAGATGATGACATAAACAACACTGATGTTTTTGTCTATCAAGAAATGACCGATTCAATAATGGTTGAGGTCCAACATAAGTACAACCTGAGGCCTAAAAATAACCTGTGTCAACTCCTCAACCCAAGAAAATTCTTCCTAGAGGTGAAATTTACGAGCCTGCCCCAAAAGAGACTGATATACATAATAGCAAAATAAAAGGGGTAGATTCACAAAATCCCAAAGTAAAGGAGGCTGAGACCCAAGCAAAGAAAACTAAGACCGCTGAAACACGTATACTGGTAAATAAACTCACATAAAATCAATCAGCGCAAACAAATAAGTTAGAAAAGAAGGAGTCCGAGGTTTCAACCAGAGAAATGGACAAAAGTGGGGGAGGTTTCAGCTTTGAAAATGAGATAAATAAGATCAAAATACCAATCCCTTAGGTCGAATTAGCAAAGAATCCTGTGTATCGAAAGCAGATAACCAAAATGATAGGTTTTTTCAGATCTAGAAATCCACTCTGACGTGATAAAATTGGAAGATGATAAGCCTAATATCACTTTTGTTCCACATTTTGAGGGTGCCAGAGACACCATCGCTCCCTTCTATATTACCTTGAATGTGCATGATCGACTGTTGCATAACTGCATGCTAGATTCTGGAGCCTCACATAATGTAATTCCCAAGTCTATTATGGACAGACTAGGCCTCGAGATCACCAGGCCTTATGGAGACCTCTACTCTTTAGATTCAAGGAGAGTTAAGTGCATGGGTATGATAAAATATTTAGTAGTCACTCTTGCACAAGTTTCGATGAAAAGCGTCCTGATGGATGTAGTTATTACCGATATACCTCCGAAGTATGACTTGCTACTATCTAGGTCGTGGCGAGCCAAACTTGGGGGGTCTCTTCAACTAGACATGACCTATACCACGATTCTTGTCTTTGGTGGGCAATTTACTCGGCTATACAGGGAAACGAGGCTAGCATACACAGTGAGCGACCCAAAGAATCCTAACAATTACCCTGTTTATGTTGCCGATCAAGATCTAGGGAATTGTGTTTTTTCTTTTGATGATGGTGTAAATAGCTGTACAGAATACAATTACATAAATGAAAATGAATCAGGAAAGAGAGATGAAAATATGTACAACACTGGAATTTGGAAAATGTTTTTTGACGGTGCCTTGTCATATGAAGGAGCAGGTGTTGGAGTATTATTTGTAGCACCTGAAAATGAATTTGTGATTCCTTTCTCTTATAGGCTTCAGTGGGATATAGACTACACCAATAAAGTATGTGAATATGAGGCTCTAGTCTTAGGGTTGGAAGCTGCCAGGAAGCTGAACATAAAAAACTTGGAAGTATACGGAGACACAAAGTTGATAGTGAAACAAATAAATTGGCAATACCAGGCCAAACACCCAAGATTGAGATCTTACAGGAATTGCGCCTGGGATTGAATAGAAAATTTCTTCTCGTTGGTAAATGTTCATTTCATCCCACACACTAAAAACCTGCAAGCCGATTCATTAGCCAAAGCAGCCTCAACGTTTGCCCCCCCTACAACTTTCAAACTAAGGTACCGCATAGAGGTGAGGAACAGACCTTCCATACCAAACAACATCCAACACTGGAAAGTGTTTGAGGATGACGAACAAATCAGGAAGTTCCTCGAAATGGTGTATGACTTCACCGAAACTCACATTGACAAAGAAAACCAAAACGACCACACATGGATCATGTAAGAGGGAGAGGATTCTCAGGGGTTCCAGGGAAAGATTGCTAATCATCGCATGTTAGTTTTAAAGAACAATCATATTCCAAAGGGACTAATCCCTCTGGAGAGACTGTTCGACCAAAATGATATTCCCTTAAAATTGGCTTTGCAACCCCAACCTGAAGAGGTTGAAGACTGTGACATAGGGACCGAAGAGGAGCCTAGGATAGTAAAAATATCAAAGTACCTTCCTCCCAAGGTAAAAAGCAATTACAAAGACTTACTCGGGCGGTATAAAGACATTTTCACTTGGTCATACGAAGAGCTGAGAACCTATGAAACCACTGTGATTGAACATAAGATACCCCTGAAGCCTGGTGTCAAACCTTTCATACAAAAACTCAGACAAATCAATCCTATTTTATTGCCCGTGGTCGAAAGGGAAGTCAAAAAACTTCTGGACGCAAAAATAATCGTACCACTAAAATACTCCGACTAGGTAGAAAACCTAGTCCCGGTTAGAAATAAAAGTGGGTAGATCAGACTGTGTGTTGATTTTAGAAATCTAAATAAGTCCTCCCTCAAAGACAATTACCCTCTACCCAAAATGGATCACATTTTAGAAAAAGTAGTTGGGGCAAATAGGATGTCGATGATCGACGAGTTTTCCGGGTACAATCAAATTGCTGTCAATGAGCACGATAAAAAAAAAACAGCCTTCACCACCCCTTGGGGTACATTTATGTATGAAAAGATGCCTTTTAGTTTAATGAATACAGGTGTTACTTTCCAATGTGCTATGGATATCGCTTTCATTGGCGAAAGGGACAAATTTGTGGTTATTTATCTTGATGATTTGACCGTTTTTTCTAAATCTGATGAAGATCATCTGATACATCTCAAGCAAACGTTTGAGAAATGCCGCAGGTTTGGTTTGTCTTTAAACCCCAAAAAGTCCCACTTTGCTATGCAAGAAGGTAAACTCTTGGGCCATATTGTGTCTCAAGATGGAATTAAAATTGATCCTAAAAGAGTTGAAGCTATAGACACAATAAATATCCCTAGGAACGTAAAAGAGATTCATTCATTCTTAGGAAAAACAATTTTTTTGAGGAGATTTGTCCCAAACTTTGCTGAAATCGTGAAATTGATCACAGATATGCTGAAGAAGAACAACGAAGTGAAATGGACAACAGAAGCCAAAGCATCGTTTTCACGCATCAAGAAAGTTATAAGTGAGGCACCTGTACTGGCTAGCCCTGATTATCTAAAGGATATTCTGATCTTCTCGTTGGACTCTGAACACACACTAGCCGCGATACTCCTCCAAAAAAATGAAGAAGGTTTCGAGCAACCAATAGCCTTTTTTATCAAAAGTCTTAGAGACGCTAAAATCAGATACGATATAATGGAAAAGCAAGCGTATGCTATGGTGAAGGCGTTAAAGGCTTTCATAACCTACGTGTTACATTCCAAGGTAATTGCGTACGTACCCACTAGTTCCATAAAAGACATTTTGGTTTAGTCCGATAGTGATGGGAAAAGGGGACGGTGGCTTGATAAAATTCAAGAATTTGACCTAGAGATAAAACCGACGAGACTAGTAAAGGGACAAGGTTTGGCTAAGCTCTTAGCCGAATCCAATTTCAGATCCCTCGGGATAAATGGCCTATAGGGATGTGAAGAGTGCGTGTACATGAATGAGCTCGATGAACAATTAACTTCCATCAGAATCGAAGAGAATTTTGCCTCATCAGATTGGTATAAAGACATAGTGTCCTACCTGCTGACCTTGAAGTGCCTGAGTGACTTATCTCCATCTAAATCTAGGACGCTAAAGCTGCATGCGGTGAAGTACTGTATATCCGAAAGCCAATTGTATTGGAAAGACCCACTAGGCTTCCTTTTGGTTTGTTTAGTTGAATCAGAAACAGAGAAGGTCATAAACGAATTTCACGAAGGAGTGTGCGGAGGACATCACGCGTGGAGGGAAACGACTTATAAGATCTTGAGAGTAGGATATTATTGGCCCAAACTATTCTCAGATGTCAACACCAAAGTCAGAGCCTGTAACCCTTGCCAATTGTTCGTAGACAAGCACAAACTCCCAGCGCTACCGTTGGTTCCTGTCAAAACGGAAGCCCCTTTTCAACAATGGGGACTAGATTTTATAGGCGAAATTAACCCTCATTCTAGCGCTCAACATAAATGGATCCTAAATGCTACAGATTACTTCACCAAATGGGTGGAGGCTATTCCAACTAGAAAGGCAACAAATTCGATGGTAATGGATTTCCTAGAAGAGAACATTTTGTCTAGATTCGACTGCCCCCGAGAGATAGTCACAGATAACGCCCAGGAATTTAAATCCATGGCTATGGTCAGCTTTTGTCAAAAGTATAATATAGTGCTCGGTCATTCCACAACATATTGCCCCCAAGGAAATGGGCTAGATGAGTCTTCAAATAAGAGTCTAATCACTATAATTAAGAAAGTGTTGAGCGAAAACAAAAAATCTTGGCATGTGCATTTGAAATACACTTTGTGGGAGAATCAAATAGGTACAAAAAAGTCTATTGGCACTTCTCCTTTCCAAATGGTATACAGGATCGACGTAGTATTACCTATAAATCTAGCACTTCCCATAATGAAACTTTGACAATATGAGAAAGAAGAACCAAATCATGTCACAAGAATAATAAACCAGTTGATTGAAGTTCAACAACATAGGGCCGAAGTGGACGAAAGGTTGCAGAAATACCATGACAACATGAAGGCATTATTCGATTGTAAGGCCAACGATAGAGAATTTCTCCCCGACGATTTGGTTTTGAAATGGGATGCTAGGAAGGAAGACTCAACAAAACATGGTAAATTTGATCATATCTGGTACGGACCGTTCAAAGTCACAGCTCCTAAAGAGAAAAATTCATTTCTATTAGAGAATTTGGACGGTAAAATCCTCAACGCCTCTGTCAACGGGCGCTATTTAAAACACTATATGCAATAAATGGTTTCCAAAATTTCCATTGTATATACCGGTTTGTGTTTTCCTTTTTATTTCAGAATTTTCTTTGGTAAGTCTACTTTCATCACAAATAAAATAGTTCAGTGTTTTTCTAGAAGTAGAGATACAAAATTTTTAACGCATTCAGTTCTTTTAAAAGCCCTGATACTCTTCGTGTTGTTCCCTTACAGGATCCCGACTTGTAACCCAGATGAGTGAAAGGAATAAATAGACGATCATAATAAAACAGGTGATATAAAATTTTTCCATTATTTTAGAAGAGAACGAAATGGTAAGGCAAAGGTACGAGTTCCAGGGATGTCTGTTTTTCAAACAAATATCACTAAAGTGCCATGACGGTCTCATAACTATGCCGTTTTCGCCTGCTATGTCATTAAAAGAATGACTTCTTACTCTGGGTCCTAAAAGTTTCACCTGGATAAAGATAAGAGGTAATTAAAATAAGCAGAAAGAGTAAAGTGTCGCAGACAAAAGGTTCCAAGAGTCGGGTTTAATCCCTGACCCCTATTTTTCAAATTCCAGACCTTTCTTGGTCGCCCTTTTTCTGTCCTTGGATTTACATTCTTAAAAATCCAAGCACCTTTCCGAGTTTCCTACAGGGGAAGAAGAGGTTACGTTTTAGCTTTGGAAGCTGGAAAACAAACCTTGGAAAGTAAGCCAGTCCTCATAAACTCCTCAGTCTCCTACTAAACAAAGTTATGTGTAGGTTGATCCTGACTCTTCTAGGTTTTTTAACAGTCTTCGAAAGATTGAGGCTTGCTCAAAGGAAGGCCCCCAGAAGTAATTTTTCCCTTTGTCCCTGCAGGATAAGATGTTTTGAAAGTTAAGAGAAGGTTGGTCCCGAGTAATCAAAGCAAGTTGATAGACCTCCACTGTGAATATTACACAGATATCATCCCTGGTATACCTTATACAAACTGATTGCCCCCACTTCGAGTTTTAAAAAGTAAAATATAAGATAGATGGTGAAAGGAAATTCATATTTAACTGCCCCCATCTAGTCCAAGAAGACGACGAAAGGAAATTCATAAATGATTTCCCTCGTCTTAGCATTTAAATGCATAATTACGATTCGAAGTGGTGAAATTCAGTAAAAAGGGCCAGATAACTTCACCGGGGTATTAAACATGCTCTCTGGCAGTGAAGCAATATCTGAGATATCTGTAAGGCTGTCATACGTAATTTTCACTCTACTCTGGTAACCGGCCTTTTCGAAACCGAATCTACATCCCAAGTTCAGACAGGACCCCCCCTGATTAAAAGCATGAAATATACTTCGTTTGATGCAAACCAAAATCCACAGGATCTGTTGAACTTCCTAGGACTATTTCGATTATGTTAAAGCAGACCTGAATTCAGTATTGAGAAGGAGAAATTCATCGAGAAGGCTGCAACTGAGTTTAGAATGCAGTTGAATGTTGAAAATCTTTTCAGAGGTAAAGACATAATCTCTTTTTCCCTCTATATCCCCTTCCTTTAACAAGTTTTGTGGAAAGAAACCAATACTCCATTTACCCAATACAGACACGTGGTCTACTATTCTTCCCGTCTCGCAGGGAGACATGATCCCTAGTTGGAGCCTATGTTGGAGCTGCCTTTTACAAGTGGTTGAAATATTATCCTTGCAACCAAAAGTTTACCCCAACATGCGAAGTGGCGATGGCTGTTATAGTCCTAAGTTACCATCGCTTAACCGTTAAGTGAGTCTATCACTTTTATTACCTCGTGCTATCGCACTTCGGGAGTTACAAGTCCCAAGGTTTTCAAACTCCGGTATGCAAAGTCACGAAATGGTTTTAAAAAGTTCACCCAGGTTGGTGTCAGGGGTAAGTCACTTTAAACCCTAGTTAAGTACTGTTGGGGTTTCGCGACTCGACAATTGCTCTCCCAAAAAACTATACCTTTGTAGCCCCGAGTCGCAAAGTTGTGATTTTTATTAATTAAGCATGTGCTATTTAAGAGCTTAAGTCAGATCACGTATTTTAAACTAAATCGCATCATCGCGATTTCAGGTTTTGGGGGCTCAAAGGGTAGGAGTGATTTCTCCCGATATGGCGAACTCCAAAAAGGGGAAATTAAAGACTAAAACAAACTTAATTAAAGGGGATAAGTAGGATTAATCAATGCATCAATGAAAACTTTAATACACACCGTTTGCGGAGTAATTTTAAATGTTTTTTACACTGATTCGTGCTATGATTCGTCAAACAATTATGGCATTTATTTGGACTATGACGAGGTGACATATAGTAGGATCTCACTTTTACTGCTAAATATTTCTATAAGCGATTTGACCGTTTGGTTCACAAGGACACCAGGGTTTTAAATGACTAAGATAAGGGGTTGTTTCATTATTTCAATTTTATTTCTATTTTGCGCGTAGAGTTTTTTTCATCAGGATAACTTCTGTCTGTATTTACAATTCTTACTACAAGTGATCTGCGTACATAATTCTCTTTCATGACTCCACGAAAGGCGTTCAAGGCAGCTGCCGAAAATTCAGGTCAGGGCTCCAATGCTGTTTTCGATACTTTACCCCGAAAAATTAATACTGTCAAAACCTGGACATACATCTTCGACATTTTTCAGTCCGAATCGGTGAATTGTTCAGATGATTCCACCGATAATGAGAAGGATGATTTGGCCACCAAATAAAAAATCATAATTCAAGCAGAGATGAACAAAATAGCGGCCATGCCATGGCTCCTTCCCTATTACGACATGATCATATGGGCGCTAGACCATGTGGATATCCTGACCAGGACTATCATCAATGAACAGAAGGTGACGGTTGGGACCTTTAGACCAGAACATTTGCAGGCAATGTATCAGTTGTCACCCACACCAAAATTCGCATACAATGCTGAGTTTCTGGAAGATTTCAAGGAGAAGGAATGCAAGCAATATGGTAGAACCTTGCCCAAGATGATCAAGGATTGGGTTTCGCACCTCACAAAATTTAGGGCAGATTCTAATGGTATTTATTCAATCTCCTCTTTAGAGCCGCCATTCAGGTATATAGCAATTATGGCCTGTAGGTTGTATGGGAGGGAGGACACCACACACTTTTTTGTCCCGTGGGTGCCTCTGATTTATACAGTAGCTGAAGGTTGTTCTTTCGACTGGGCCAAACTGTTGTCCGACAGTCTAACCCGTCAAATTACCGAATATAGAGCGCAGAAGGAGATCGAGAAGACAACCTCATTTTTCATGTTCGCCTACATCATGGACGCTATTTGTTTCATGACGCCTTTCCCTCTAATGAGTTGGAGCTGGACTCTGTCTAATGCTAAGCCTATCCATGTCTATCACTTGAAACTTTGGGAGGATAAGGCCACATAATTCATATATGAGATTTTCAATTGGGTAATGGTATCGATGCATGTCTCCATCTTTTGTAAGCCACCGCCGAAGCTTTCAGATATCATCACCGCCAACTTGAGTAGTGTGGCTGACTGGTATGTAGAAGTAGAATTTTCATATATCAGGGTTTTCGGTGCCTTTGTTCCCCCATATGCTTTACCACTATTCATGCCAGATAAGTTGGTATGCCACGAAATAGCCAGGAAAACCGTGCTCGGTGGCACAAACAAAGAACTTAAAGGTTTTTCAAAGAAGGTATGGCTGCCCTTCCCCATTCATTTTAATACATATTCTTTATTATATTTCAGACACGCTAAAGCCGAGGCTGCGGCCTTGGAGGAATTTAAATTTGTCAACATCGAGTTCAAGAAACATGACCCACATAAGGTCGTGAGTAATCACATGGTGATTTGTGGCCTGAAAAGATACGAACACGAGCACTCACCTCATGATGAAATCTTCCGAGGTGCGAGATCCTATGCCGAGGTTCTAAGCCGTATTCAAGCCCTGTCGCCTGGGGATAGGGCTGATCTTTTCAAGTTTCAGGAACACCGACGGAGCTGCCTTCCCCCAATTTTATAGGGTAAGAACCCATAGACTGCATATGTACAACAAACGGAAGCCAAGGGCTCAAAATATTTGGGTCCTAACCAAGAGGAAAATCAGGAAAAGAAAAAGGAAATCGGGGACCAGGAACAGGAGGCCAAAATCCCCAACCCATCAAACAAGCCAGCCATGGTGGTTACCCTAGAGAAACCATCCCAGGAAATCGATAGTCCCATCATTTATATCACTCCCCTATAGTCCACAAAGGGGACCCCCGACACAGAATGGATTTTTGGTGAAGAACTAACGCCCATTACTATAGAAGAGTTGCCTCCGAACGAGTTCTTCTTCGATAAGAAGAGGAAGGCCGTTGTTAAGAAATAGATTTACCGAGAAGCGGGCACAGTAGCCAAAAAATTCAAAATCCTAGCCAACGGAAATGCCATGAAAAAGGAGGAATTCGCCACTCAGATAGCAGGGACGTTGGGGGATTTTTCTACAACCAACCAATTTTCCGTCGGATCTCTAAAGGAACAGTTAAATCAGAAGAACTGTTTGATTAGAACATTGGAGGCTAAGCTAGATACAACAGAGGCCAATGCCAGAGATTAGGTGAACATAGGTTTAGAGCAAGCCAGAGCAGCCGATCAAAAGGAAATCAAGTGACTCAGATCTGATCTTGAGCAAATACATCAGTCGGCCCAGATCAACCAAGCACAGGTAAGCCAACAAGAAGAACTGATCAGGCAATTATAGGTAAAATTGAATTCTTCCGAGAGCCAGGTTATAGATATCGGGATATTCAAATTCCAAGCCATTGAAATCTGAAAAAGAGTGTCAGTAGCCTAACAATATTTACTTGCTAAAGTGGAGGTCATCCAAAACCATTGCAGGACCATTGACCAAGTACTGAAAGACATTTCTTTGAGAGAGAGAGAAGCTGGGGGCGGCTCGGGTCACTTTCCAAGAGGCTGTTATAGCCGCGACGAGAAAAGAAATGGTCAATAGTTCCAGGC
The DNA here is from genome assembly GCA_009831015.1 of Picea engelmannii. NCBI lineage: Eukaryota > Viridiplantae > Streptophyta > Pinopsida > Pinales > Pinaceae > Picea > Picea engelmannii. The sequence goes on along the minus strand of ML817174.1, from coordinate 191,046 downwards.
TTTCCATCCTAGAGAAAACCAGAGGTAATATCTTGCTAAAGGTGTGGGAGTGTAATATATCAAAAAGCAGAGAACGAGCTAAAGAAATGAGAAATTCATGTGAAGAAACTTTCGGATTGATAAATGAAAGTTTGTCAGATCTCGACAGGGAAAGAAATTCTATGACACTAGGCCATATCAATATAGCCAAGCACTTGCTCAATATCAAGGAGAACGAGGAAAAGAAACAGGCGGAAATATCATAGATAATCTAGACTGATATAGTCCAAGTGGATAAATGGATAATAAAACCAAGTGTATAGTTATGTTCTATCATCACTGAAGACTGACAAGTAGGGGGAAGGTTTCCACAGCTAGCGAAGGATTATTACGCTTTTGAGGAAAAAAACCAAGCAGAGCCTTCCAGGTTGATAACCTAGTTGGTGGAGAGGTGCATCACTTGCACAGAGCAGGTGAAAGGGCAGGCTTCTGTTGTCAAATGATGACAAATGTCTGCCTGTTCTATTTTTAGAACCCAAAGAGTAAAGAAAGGAAGGTGCTCTACCCGCAGGAAGGAGGACAAAGACAAAGAAGTGAAATGCATAAATTTCCCATTTTGTAACCGAAAACTTCTGGAACGATTGGGATTCTAGCATTTAGAAGTTTGTATAAATATGCATTTTGAAGTGAGAATAAAGAGGTTGGACCTTTCTTGGCCGATTATAATAGAGACTTTCTTTCTCTTGAAAATTAATACAAAGCAATCCAAAGATTCCTGATTCTGTGAAGACTGAGTTATGAGTTTTGTTTTCTCTGTTATCTTATATTAATTTTCATTTCACTTATATATTTTTGATGAATTCTTATCTACAATTTAGTGCAACTTCTACTATGGTGACCAACTTTAGTCATCTAATCACTTGTAGTTTTTCCTCTGTATCGACTATCAATAGGTACAAGACCTGTGAACTTTTTAGATCTCTATATTTTATGCTTCGTCAGATTACTTCTTTCCTTTTTCTTCTTCTGTTTACAGGGCGAGATTCTCCCTTGATAGGAGCCTCGCATTGTCAACTGCTTAATGTTTTCTCACATTTCATACATGATTCTTTAAAAAGTTAACTCAATTACGGGAGAAGGCCTTTGGTTTTTGTTCTATCTTTAACATCATATTTTGAAAGTTCTCTTTTATACGGTTAAAGGAAAAGTTGAAGTGGCATTTTAAACCTCGAACTTTCTTTCCATTTTCTATTCCTCCATGAATGTGCCCTTTGCAAGACAACCCAACATCGAACTCGGCCTGTCGGATCAAACCAGCATCACTTTGAACCTATTCGACACCATACTTAAAACCTCCATCACCCGGGTCGAACTCGAACGTTCATGGGCTGCAATTGAACGAGATATAAGCATCCAGAAACATTTGGAAGTGATACATAGACAACTTAGAAATCAGCCTTAGCTTCCCTTTTCCCGCAGGTTGATTTTTCCCCTTTTTATCTTTTACTCACTTTTGGATGCCTAGACCCTGTAATTTTTAGCCTTAAGTACAAGTTCTGGAACAACAATGATAATGACCCAAGGGGTCTACTTTTGTAGTCTCAATATCTAACCAACTTCCATAGAATATGGAAGATCTTGTTCACATGTAACCGTCGGTTTTTAGAGTTGACTCCGCCAAATTCACTCTATTAAGTCAACTCGAAAGGATGCTCGATATGACTTCCTACTCATCCAACTCGTAATAAATTGCTGGGCTGGTCAATCCATCGCTCGACTATCTTCTACTCTTGGTTGAATGTTCGATAGACATGCACGTCAACTACTCGATCGACTGGTGTAGTGTGTTGGTCAATCGTTGAAACGAATGTATCTATATGTAGGTCGAGCTATCGACCGAATGAAACCAAGAGATGCGTGATGAACCATCAATGCTTGATGTTCCAACACGCCCCCATGAACACACAACTATGGAGATTTAGGAGGTGAAATTACGTCACTAGGACACCTGCCCATAATTGCAAATTTCTGAAGCCCAAGAATTGTGCAAAGCTTGATAAATATAGATTCAACTAAAGGTTTGGTGAACATATCAACAACCTGATATTCTATTATGCAATATTCAAGAGAGACCACATTCTCATTAACCAATTGTCTCAAATAGTGAGCATGGAGCTCAACATGGTTCATCTTACTATGGAAAACTGGATTGTCAGCAACCCGTTTAGCGCTCTAGTTATCACAATAGATTGTAGTTGAGGTCTAAATAGGAAGGACAAGCTATCCCAAAATTTGGCAAATCCATACTTCTTCAATACCTTCTTGAACAATGCCACGATATTCTATAGTCGACAAAGAGACTAAATTTTGTTTCTTGCATGACCACACCAAAGGTCCAGTGCTATAGTGAAACATATATCCAGAAGTGGTCTTCCAATCATCACTTTCGCCAGCCTAGTCAGAGTCGATGTAGCCAAATAGTGAGTCTAAACTTCAACAATACTTGATACCAAAATGAGTGGTACCTTTCAAATAGAGAACAATTCATTTGACTGCTTTCCAGTGGCTTTCTTTAGGGTCTTGCATAAACTGAGAAACAACACTAACAATAAAGGAAATGCCAATTCCACTATGTGTAAGATAAATAAGACTGCCGACCAATTTTTGATAGAGTGTAACATTGACTGTGGGTGTTTGACAGGTTTTGATAATATTTACTCCAAACTGAAAAATGAGTAGCACAAGGCTTGCAATCAACCATGTTAAAACATGTCAACATGTCCATCACATATTTAGACTGAGAAATGAAAAATCCATCATAAAGTGGTAATACTTGAAGACCCAGAAAACAATGTAGAGTATCAATATATGTCATGTCAAAGGAGTCAACAAGATGTTTCTTCAAATCTAAGGATGAGATCATTATTATTTCCAGTAATGATTAAGTCATATACATATACAAAAAAAATTAAAGTGTCTCAATTGGTGTGGAGAACATATAATATGTGATTAGGTTTACACCATTTGAAACCAAGTTGAAGAAAGAAACAATAGATCTTAGCATACCAAACCATAAAGAGAATTTTTGAGTCGACAAACCACTTTAGAATCTGTCACAAAACCGGGTGGTTGTTACATAAAAAAATCTTCAAATAGGTCTCCATGAAGAAAATTACTCTTCACATCCATCTAATGGATTTTCCATCCAAAACGAGCAACACGAGAAATAATTACTCGAACAGAGTTCATGTTTGCGACAGGGGAAAATGTTCCAATGTATTCGATGCCTTCTTGTTGAGAAAATCCCCTCGCAACTAGGCATGATTTATGCCACTCAACAACACCTTCAGAGGTAAATTTAGTCCCGTAGTCCCATTGACACCTCACAATGTTCTTAAATTGCAGTCGGGGAACCAAGTCCCAAGTGTGATTCTTCAACAAATAATTGATTTCTATCTTCATGTACTACTTCTCTTCAGGTTGTCCTTAAGAATCTAAGTAGGTGATAGCATTAGATGTTTCCAATACATGAGTCATCAAGGAAATGTTGGCATGTTTATTTTGACTTCGAGTCTGTCATCCAAATGAGGCATCTCCAACATCAACTCTGACAAATTAAATTAAATTATATTGGAAACCCATATAGGTAGACAAGAAACATGTGAAATTTAGTTCATGTGAGCAAGTTGATCAGAAGTCGTAGGGTCTTTAGTTAGCACACTAGTCGAAATAAAGGACGATGGAATAGTCGACTTAGAGGCCGACAGTCTAGTTGGAACATGGAGAAAGTTAGATTTCCCAATGAAAGGACTGAAGTATGAAACAAGAGCACCGATGTCAGAGAAAACATCAAGGGAATCATCCTGCAGCAAGCTAGAAGAGGAATTCAACAAATTGATGCCAAAAGACTTCTCATCAGACCATACATTTTGTTTGATAATGATTTTCCATTTGATAAGATCAAAGAATTGATAGACTTTCGAATATTCAGAGTATCCTATCATGATGCAATAATGACTCTTTGCATCCAAATTATTTCTACAATCATAAGGAATGTGAGCCTAGTGAATACATCCAAACACATGGAGGTGACAGATTGAAGGCTTCTTCCCATACCATCGTTCGACTTGAGTCATGGAAGGAACAAATCGAGTGGAGATGTAATTGAGCAGATAATTTGCATAGTACATTGCTTCAGCCTAGAAGTGAGGGGGCTGGTTTTTGGCCTGCAAAATGAATCTATCCATTTCAACTAATGTTTGATTCTTGTATTTTGCAACCTTTTTCTGCTGAGGAGTGTTAGGAACCGACCAATTCCAATCAATACCACATAGGTATTGTTCAAAAGGTTGATTTACATATTCACCACCATTGTTTGATATGAATCATTTTATGGGTCGGCCACATTACTTCTCAGAAAAGGTCCAAAAATCCTTGAACTTGTCAAAGAAAAGGTTCTTATTCTTCAAGAAAAATACCCATGTGAAGCGAGATAAATCATTAATGAAAGTAAAAATGTACCTTGCACCTACCAGTGAAAGTGGATTGATGCAACATACATCACTATGAACCAATTCCAGTAGGTTATGTGCTATCCATTATTTTCTTGAGTCGATTGATTCCTAATGATGCTTTCCAAGTACAGAACCCTTACAAAATCCTTCAGGGGGAAACACCTTCGACAAACCAAAAGCCATGTTATGAGTTGTCATTTCCTGCAGACTTCAAAAATTCAGATATATGAGTCACTCATGCCAAATTCGACTTCACTCGTCAGTGTGAGAAAAAAGTGTAGTCAGTTCAGGTTTTAGGTTGAGTCGAGTCACAAAAGTTGTAAAAGATGTTCTTCGGATCGAGAATCCCAACAACAAAAATCGACTTACCTTTCTTCAAATCACGAACATAGAATTGGTCTGGCGAAAATTCCACAATATTAATTTTCTATGTAAATTGAGAAACACACAATATATTGGCACTAAGATTTGGCACATGATAGACGTCGACAATCTTCCCATGTCGACAAGCAACATCACCCTAACTCGCAACATCTAGAGGAAAATAATCAACAACATAGATTTTACCCTCCTCAAATTTATTTAGTCTCATGAAGAAAGAGGCATCCTTAGACATGTGATGGTTGCACCCAAAATTGAATACCCATTCATTTTTCACAGAATGAGATAGAAAGGCCTGAGAAGTCTCGACTTGGAAGGTTAAATTATCAGTGGGTCGAAAAACAATGAACATGTCTCCTTCAAGGTGTTTAACCTTCTCTTATAAATCATCTCACTTGTTATAGCAGGTTTTCTCCACATGTCTAGTCTTTCCACAATACTGACATTTCTTATTCTTTTGACTTCATTGTGGTGCATCTGCCTATCTCTGAGGTTTCTGGTCATGGTATGCAGGTTTTTGTGTAGAGGCATCAAACCATACTCTATCCCTTAGATCCATCTTTCCCTTTCTCTCCTGCAAATGGGCCTGAAGTTTACCACCAAGATTTCCTTCCCTAAGCAATCTATGTTGACCAGTAATCAAAAGACCACATAAAGCTGCAAAGGTATAATCCTTACCATATTCCTTGCGTGATTTCCAATTGGTGTAGAAATTTGACACAAACACATCGAATGGTATTCTCAAGTTCATCAAGACCAACTCGATAGGTTTTCCATCTCTCTTTTGATATTTATTTCCACATTCACCCAATTTCAATTGGAGTTCTTTGACACACACACTACTACATATTGAAAAATTTGCGACGACCACTTGCGATGAAAGTACTCTTTCGTCGCAAAATGCAAGAGAAAAAGTTCATCTTTCTAAATCTACCCCGTATTCGTCGCAATCTTGATGCCTATAGTTTGACTAAATTATTATGGTCAATGTTCGTCTCACGAGCGACGCCTGTAGATTGTTCGTCGCTCTTGTGACGAACGTTGACCATAATAATTTAGTCAAAATTTACCGTTGAAAATGACCTAAAATAAATAGGTGGAAAAAAATATTTTTAGGTCACTATCGTCGCAATTTTAGGTCACTATCGTCAAATATTTATAGGCCAATTTTAGGTCACTATCGTCGCAATTGCGACGATAGTGACCTAAAATTGGCCTATAAATATTTGACGATTTAAAGATGTTGCGACAATCTTGCTATAACAACGATGGTTCCGAAAGGGTATTTTTGTGCGGAAAAATGTCACAGAATGTTGTTAGAGGTGGGGAAAAAAGTAAAGCGGGTGAAAAGGGTGATGGTAGATGTTATTTCCCTTGTAAAAAATGTTGCCTCAGACGTCCCGTAATAATTTTAATAGCAACAACTACAAAACATTGTAGGAAATATGGTCACATTGATGGCGGATCGAATGAATATCGTCCCATGGTAATTAGCTATATATTCATTATCTTTTTTTATTTTGTCAATTTTATATAAAATTATATATATGTATATATATTGTTTGAATGTTTGTTATAGTATACACTAATTTTGCATGATTCTTTGTAATTATAAAGTTAGAGTTTCCCTCTAACTTTCCGCATAATATTGCACCAAGTATTAGTAAAAATGATGTTGTACAAGCTGAGGAACATCATCATGACCAAGAAAATGAGGATCTCATGGAAGAAGATGATGGGACAAATCAAGTTAATGATTCCATGGAAGAAGATGATGGGACAAATCAAGTTAATGATCCCATGGAAGAAGATGATGGAACAAATCAAATGATCCAAGATTTGTTTTCGCAGCTGGATGAGGATGGGGAAAATGTTGGTATTTATGATGAACCTCTATTAGAAAAGGCAAATAAACGACTTTATGAAGGATCAAGAGCAAATCTTCTCTCCTCTACATTGTTGCTGGTGAACTTAAAGGTTATGAATAATTTGTCGAA
>ML817174.1:135349-154829 GCA_009831015.1 Picea engelmannii | reverse complement strand
GTTGTTGATTAGAGATTATTTTGTAACCAATATGAAGATGTCTAATATTGATGTAAGTGCTTATATTTGATCATTCATTGGTATTAGCATCAAGACTTAATGGTGTCCACCCTTTGGAGGTTTTGACATGTATAAATGTTATGAATTATTGATTCACATGTTAAATGGCCTATTGATTGATGGGTTGTTTACCTAGAAGGTTAATAGGTTGATAGATTGATGATCCTTACCTTTATTTAGTGTATATGGATTTAAATGTATTAACCTTGTTCCTAAGGATTGTCATGTTAAAAAGTGAAGATACCTTTCATCCACGGTGTTGTAGATGTCTGGTAAGAGGGATTTGTCTTAGGGATACTATGAATGAGTTTGATTGATGTTAAACCAATAATATCTGGTGGTATATTTGTATTGTTAACAAGACTTAGTTGTAACCACCCTTGAGTGTCATGTATGCATTGAACGAGTAGACCTATTATTTATGCAAAGTGAAGTTATTATTCATGAATAGGATTGTATATGTCCATTAATTTGAATGCATGTCTATTGATATGAATGCATGGATGTGTTTAATTGTTGAACATGAAATTGTACTTGTTATGCTTTGGATAATACCATTTTTAACTAGTTGTCTTCATCTTGAAGGTTATGCTATGTTGTTTACCTTGAATGATAGTTTTGAGTGGGTTGTATGCAACTCTTCATAATGAGCATGTATGAAATGATCATATAGAAAGTGTGCAATAGTGTTATGTATGACATGGTATAATACATATTTTCTCTTGTTGTTAGCTACCATATGAAAGAGAGAAACATATTTTAATTATGCCTTTGAAACTTATCATGTGAATGATTGTGAACTTTCATATAATAGACTAGTCTTAAGTCGATTATGGTAATATATATTGTTTTTACACAAGAAAGGGGTTTATATATTAAAACTAGTGGTATAACCATTGTGGAGAAAACTTACATAATTCAGCCCTGCGATCAGTGCGGGAGCTTCAAGATTACAAAAGGGGTTTCCATGCTATAAATTCCTAGAATTCCCATAACAACCGAGAGTTCAAAATATAACTAAACTCAGAATAAGAACTGGCTTACAACACGATTGTCTGAGTTGCATAAGGGCCTATACTCCAACTTACAAAGAAGAGAACCAGAGATCCAAAAAGAACTAATTCCAAGAAAGAGGAATTCATGATTAAACCTTATGACCCGAGATGGAGGAGCTTGCGCTCATGGTCACCTTCCCCCTTGCATCCATCTGGCAGCTCTGTCCTGTAGCTTGAATTTCCAACTTTTCAATTCTTGGTTCCAGATCAACAATTTTGCTGTTAGCTTGTTGAGTTGTGTAGGTGAGAGATTCTACCACTTCCTCCCTTAGCTGGATTAGATATTCCTCCATCATTTTGAACCTCCAACCTCCTTCCCCGTCAAGACAGAGCAAGAATCATCTATGTGCGCTAAGCGTGTGTTTTAGCCTACAAATTTCGAGTTCTAGGGAGGACGAGGGATTAGGGGGGGTGGATGAGTTAGAACTAGACTCCATTGCGAGAGCAGTGGACAAAGACCAGGAGGGAGGCTTGGCCGAGGAAAATGAGTAGAGACTAACTGGGGGAAAGACTGGGAGCTCAATCCAAGTGAGAAACTAGACAGAATTGGGAAGGTAAGATGAGCAGGAGCAATTCTCCACCTTCCTGAATTTAACGGTATCTCGTTCATGCGCCCCCATGGGAGGAGGGGGGGCTCACATGAGTGCCATGCAGGAGGGATAAGAGATATGTGCGAAGGTGTAGGAGGGACATGAGGTGAAGGAAAGGGAGGGGGAGGGGAGGGGAAGCGAACAATGCATATAAGTACTGTCGCACAGGAGAAGGGATAGACAAGGGAAGTGGAGTAGGGTTGCCATGAGTATGACATCGGGAGGGAACAAAGGCCACTTGCCCCGGGAGGCCCAACTGAGCACTCACCGGGTGTCGCTAAGGGAGAGGGAAAAAAACCAAAGTTCCATTTAGGGAGAGATGACCCCTGCTCAAGTGGGTGGCGATTTTGGTAGCTTGGTCAGCTTCGGCGTTGAGATGACAAAGAACATGAAAGAAGTCAATTTTTTGGAAGGATCGGGAGAGCCGCATGATTTTCTTGAGAATATGGCATAGATTCATTTGAGTAGGCAAGGTGTTGGTGACCATAGCTTGGATTAAAATCCGGGAGTCGCCTATCACCATTATTTCTTTGATTTCTATCTTCCGGGCTTAGATAAGTCCTTGCCAAAGGCTTAGAGATTCTGCTATATTATTGGATTCGACTCCAAGCCCCCAAGAATAGTCTAATTCCCATAGTTCACCATATTTTGTGATCCTTAGTGAGAGGAGGGGGGGATTTGAGGTCTGGAGTGAGGCTATGGACCCAATATTTATCAGGGGAGTTGAGAGAAAGGGAGTTGGTGTAAGGCCAAAGGTAGGAGAGGCAGTCTCCCAGTAGGGCTTTGGCTTTGGCAGAAACAATGTTGGGTGAAGCGGTTAGATTTCTGAAGATTCTGGAGTTTCTTTCGAGCCAATTTTTCCAAAGGATGACTTTAGGGAGGGACATCCAACAACACTTGATTTGAGGGTTGGCCTTGAGAGGGAAAGGACAGAGGGTGGCCCAGGTTTTTAGCAGAGTGGGTATGTCAGGAGGGAGTTGGTCATAAGGGATCCCTCCTGGCAAGCATGATGCTAGACTTCTTTTGCAAAGGGGCAATTGAGGAGTAGATGGTTAGCAGATTCTCCATGGATTTGACAGAGAGGGCGACCGTTTTACTGTATAAACAATGAAAATATGTTGTCACTTGTGCGACGACAAGTTCAATTGTTGTGATAGTTGTGCTATATAAAAATGAAAAGTTATCATCGCCTATGTGACGACAAATTCAATTTTTGCGACAATTGTGCTATATAAAAACGAAAATTTGTCGTCGCACGTGCGATGACAACTTCAATTGTTGCAACAATTTTGTTGTCTAAAAACGAAAAGTTCTTGTTGCACGTGCGACGACAGCTTCAATTGTTGCGACAGTTTTTCTATATAAAAATGAAAAGTTGTTGTCGCACGTGCGACAACAACTTCAATTGATGCAACGGTTTTTTTATATAAACAACAAAAAGTTGTCATCGCACACTCAACGACAACTTCAATTGATGCGACAGTTTTGCTATGTAAACAACAAAAATTTGTTGTCGCCAGTGTGATGAACGATTAAATTATTGCGACATTTTTTCTATATAAACCATGAAAGTTGTTGTTGCAATGGGTGTCGCAATTGAGACGAAATGTTGGTTTCACATAGTTTGCCTATATTGTCGTATTGACGATGATATTTATTTTTTGTCGCAATTTCCTATGATGTCGCTCTTGTGACGTTTGTTCAAGTTCGTCGCAATTTCCACGTGACATAAAACTATGTTTCAAATATTCCAGATTCGTCACAATGTCAACGACATAACGTCACTAGAGCATTGAAACAACCGTCACAAAATGACCCAAATATGCTAGTGACACAAATATTCCTCCATTCTCTCAAAGGAATGAGGATCGAGATAGATCAACTCTTTCTCCAAATGCATGATGTGGCTCTCGTTGACTTAGTCGAACAAGGTTTTCATCTACTTCCATACTTGATGAGGATAGATAATTCCACTAAGGTGAAAATGAATCTTCCATGAGATGAAGTACTTATTGACTCCTACAACCTCATCCTTCTTTCCATCAACAATGAACTTCGTCTAGTAGTCTATTGGATCTAGAATTTCCACCTTCGTATACTTCCAAATTCCTTTTCTCTTCAGTAGGGTTTCCATATCGAGTGCCCATATTGCATAATTTGATTCGTTAAAAAAAGAGAGGATCAATCTTCAAATCCATCTTCGTTATCTGGACATACTGGTCTATTCCAATACGTTCCAATCAACAAACCACTGACCCATAGTCAATCACACAACAAATATGACTCAACAAGGTTCGCAGATAACAGGTCAAGGTTTTAAACCATTGGCTTTGATACCATGTTTGGGAATAGGGTGGAACATGACATGAAAGAGAGGACACAGTTCTGCACATAATCGAAGAGGAATATTTTTCTTCTTCGAAGATACAGGTGGTGTCTAAAGACACCGTTACAACACTTAAGCAAAACACATTATGATTAGAACATCACAATTCATGTTGCAGATCTTGATCCACATGATATATAGCACAATATCTAATTATGATAATGACCCAACGAGTCTGATTTTATTGTAACATCCCCCAACCTAGCCAGTGTCCATTACGTGTGTAAAAACTCAAAAATTAAAATTTTACAACTAACTAATTAATTTCATGTAGCTTTCGACTACAAATTACAACCATATTTAACTGTTGTCTATTACCATAAATTAGATGCATCTACAACATGAAAAAATAGACATCAAATGAAACTAATAACTAAATTACAACAACATATAAATCAGTCTCATACATATAGTTCATGCACAACAATTTAACTCATAAATAACACAACAACAAGATAAAACACTTATATTTTAGAACAGTTGTGAAACCAATTTCTTGGGATGAATGTTCCACCCAACCATATACTTTTTATTCCAAATATCAACATCAAGTCACCCCTGAGTTGAGACTAGTAATCCACAAAATACGACGGTCTCTCATTGTCCACCCACACCTCAAAATTCCCACAACCCATTGATATTTTCCTATAACTATCCTGATTTTCCACCAACTCTCTTCTTCTTGACCTTCCCAACCCAAGGAATGTACCCCTTCAATGATCTCAATCCCTCATGCGTCCCATTCATTTATCAGGGTCTCTTTGGCACATGTAACTGGGAATCTCCTAGTTGGAAAACTCAAGGAAACTCACTTGCAGGAAAACTACCAACAACAAAAAAAAACACTTTTTTTTACAGTGAAAATAACATATGAGTCTACTCTTCAGGTTTGAAAACATGTCTCTGCAATATTCATCTCCAAAATGATCCAAAAATTCTCTAGCATGCTCCAAAATTCACCCTCCATGGATGATCTTGCTCCAAGTTCTCTTTCTTCCTCTCTACTTGTTGCTCATACAAAAAATTATTTGTCTAAAATTGTTGTAATGGCCAATTCACTTCCCCAATTTGATTGTACTCAGACCCCATTCTCCCAATAACTATGGGATGTGACTTCTCACACCCACCCTCTTACATGCATTCGATGATTGTCTTTGGGAACACACAATAAAAAACTAGAGTTTAATACATAGTGATAATAAAATTAAAGAATGTGTGGGTGGAATTAATAGACATGGGTAATTCCCCCTAGGACCCCTCTATTAAGCATTCTATTAGAACCTTCCCTCTCTCATGGATTAGTTTATCCCCCATCTCTGTCCATGTGCCCTTAGTAACTAACATCACATTTTATTATTAAAATTTAGAAATGCATTTTGCATATACATTGCTTTGGCCATAGCCACACATTATATCTAGATTATGCATTAATTAAATCAAATATTATAGTGGGGATGTTACATTCCCCCTACCCTACAATTGTGTGTTGTCCTTGGTGCACACTATGCCAATATACATATATGCAAATTTGCAACACGATACTTAAAAATAAAATTCTGCAATTTCACAACTCCAACAACAGTGCCAACCGTAATCTCTTGTTCCTCCCAACTTGCTGACCCAAGGAATGCACCATTCATTTTTCAGGGATAACCGAAGGAATGTACCATTCATTTATCTTGATTAACCCAAGGAATGAACTATTCTTTTATCAGGGCCTCCAACGCAGTTGGTTAGGACTCTGAGATGTGGTTTCAGAATGATAGCTTCTCAAAATGGAGTCCTACATTATGTTTTCTTCAAAATTGTAAAACAATTGTAGATATTTTTCCTGTGTGTTTTCTTCATGCTCCCATGTAGAATCTACATGACCGTAGCAGGTCCATTGAACCTTTACCAACCCTATGGCCTTGTTCTTGAGCAGTTTGACTTTTCAGTCCATGATACATACTGGTTCCACCTATAAATCCCCTTCATGCTCCACCTGGATCACAGTTCAATCAATGATGTGGTTAGGTTCAGGCACATATTTATGTATTAATTATACATGAAAAACATTTTTCATTCTCATAGATGTAAGAAATGATAACATCTATGAAACTAGCCCTATTTTGTCTAATATTTCAAAAGGTCCACAATCTCTAGCTGCCAACTTTGGAGAACTTCCTAATCTTAGCGAACTTATTTTTTCCTTCACTTTTAAGAACACATGTTCTCCCACTTTAAAATATCTGAACACTTTGTTCTTGTCTGGATAATTTTTCTACCTGTCTCGGGAAACCTTTAAATTATTCTTTATCTTTTCCATTTTCTCTTCCATTTCTCTCAACAAATCTAACCCAACAATTTCTCTATCTACTGGATTATCCCAACTCACTGGAGCGTTACACTTTCTTCCATACAATGCTTCAAAGAGACTCATTTTTAATGAGGCTCGATACCCATTATTATAATCAAACTCTAGTAAATGGATATAATCCTCCCACTTCAATGGTTGACCCATCAAATACATTCTAAGCATGTCCTCAATTATTTTGTTAGTCCTCTATGTTTTCCCATTGGACTCTAGGTGATATGTTTTACTGAGATTTAAATTTGTCCCAAATCATTTGAGCAAACCCTTCCAAAATTTGGAAGTAAACTTTGGATCTCTATCTAAAATGCCTTAGGCACACCATGTATCTTGACAACTTGTTTCATATAAATTTCTACAATAATTGTTGCATTGTGTGTTGTCTTCACTGGAATAAAATGTGTTTCCTTAGTTAATTTATCCACCACAACCATGATGGAATCATGTTGCTTCATTGTTCTAGGCATATTTGTAATAAAATCCACTGTAACAAATTCTCACTTCCATTATGGAATGGGAAATGGCTACAATAACTCAGTTGGATGTTGATGTTCAGTCTTCACTTTTTGGCACTCTAGACAACTGGCTATGTAACTAGCCACTTCTTTCTTCATTCACAATCTCTTACAATTTCAATTGTCTTATGATATCCTGGGTTCCCAACATATGGCACATTGTGCATTTCCTTCAACATTGCATTTTTCATCTCATTGGAATTCGACACATATGCTTTTCCTTTCTACATGAGAACTCCATCTTCTTTCATCTCATAATGATTAAATTTCTATTGAGAATTACTTTGTTGTAATGTTTATTTTATTTTTAGATATTGTTGATTTGAATTTTTTGTTTCAATAATTTTATCTTTCATAACAATCCTATACATACTAATGGATACAACATGCATTTCATGAGCTCTTCTATTGAGTGCATCAACCACTTGATTTTCCTTGCCTTTGATGTGATTAATTTCAAATTCATACTCACTAAGAAATTCCAGCCATATAGTTTGTCTATCATTTAGTCTTGGTTGTCCAAACAAATGCTTCAGACCACAATGGTCTGTCCTTAGCTAAAATTTCTTCCTCATGAGGTAATTTCTCCACATTTTTAATGCATATACAATTGTTGTTAATTCCAAGTCATGTGTAGCATAATTCATCTCATGCTATTTTAATTTTCTGGACTCATAGCATACCACATGATCATTTCGGATGAGGAATCCATCGAACCATTCCTTTCATGCATCTATGCACACCACAAAATCTTCATCTGGATCTACAATATTCAATATTGGCGCAAGTCTTGTCAATATGTCATTTAGCTGTTGAAAACTCCCTTCACACTTGAGAGTCTATTTAAATTTCACTCCCTTCTTTTGTAAAGAGTTATTGGGATTGAAATATTTGAGAATCCTTTTATGAATCTTAGGTAATAACTTGCAAGACCCATGAATTATCTGACCTTTGTCACATTTATTGGCATTGACCATCCTCTAATGGCCTTTATCTTTTCAGGATCCACTGTTATCCCTTCTGATGAAATGATATGCCATAAGTAGTGAATCTAGGAACACAAATACAAAATTTTCCAGGTGCTCCCTGACCACTCTATTCATCACGCACATAAAAACAACTGGGGTATTTGATAGTCCAAATGGTACTACCATCAATTCATAATGCCAATATATTTTCTTGAATTATGTCTTGATGATGTCTTATTCCTTTGTCTTTACTTTATGATATCCTAACCTCAAGACAATCTTGGAAAATATTCTTGCATCTTTCAGCTAATCAAACAAATCATCAGTGCTTCACAAAGGATATTTGTTCTTTATGGTGACCTTATTCAGTTGTCTGAAATAAATGCATAGCCTCACGGTTCCATCCTTATTCTTCACAAAAATAAATGGGGCACCCAAAGGTGACACACTTGGGAGTATATACCCCTATTCAAAATATTTTCAATTTGCATCTGCATCTCTTTCAATTTTGGTGTTCCCATTCTGTATGGTGTCATGGAAACTGGGGCATCTCTTGGCACCAAATCAATAGAGAAATCAATGTATCTCTTTGGTAGAAATCCTAGGATTTCCTTAAAAACATATTCAAAATCCCTTAAGACCGGATGGTATTCAATGCTTGCCACTTTATGTTTTTCTACCTCTTCCATATGGGTTGCAAAAATATTACATCGCTTCCTAAATTTGTTTTTCAACTGCATAGCTGAAAATTTTCTAACAATTATAGCTCTTGGAATTACCTGAATATTTCCTTTCTACCCTTATTCATAAAGACATGTGATTGTCTTGTTGTAATAGTCTAGGATAGCGTGGTGTTTTTCCAACCAATCCATGCCAATTAGACAATCATGTGAACCCAAAGGTATAATGTTCACATCTACCTTTGTGTTGAGTATATTCATGTCTTTCAGACAATCTTTAACCAACTCATTGATTTTCCTCTTATCCCCTATGGATAAATTAACTAACCAAGATTTCTTATGTTTACTCCTTTTAAAGTGAAACCTTCCAACAATTTTATAGTTTATGTAACTATGGATAGCTCCATAATCAATTAAAATTTCTATGGGTTGGTTATCAATCTTACCTTCTACTTTAATCACAGGGGATGAATATTCTACTTGCTTGTTTTCCAAGGATGCATAAATATTTGGCATGTTTCCTCCAATGTATTCAATTGTTTAAGCCTCGTAAATATTATGGAAAATCCTCATTCTTTCTCCCTTGTGAGGGAAGTCCTTATATAAGTAATTTCCCTCAAATCCCCAACATTGTATATGTTGATGCCTTTCCCTTTTCCCAAATGAATCTCAGTCTTATGCCCATTTTGGGTTAACTGACCTTGCTGATTTGCTTGGGAGTTGTTCTTGAAAAAGGGTGGCTTAAAACCTTTTTTCCTTTAATCCTTTTCCCCTTTCATCTCGTCATTCCAAACTTTTTGGAAAATTGGCCTTCCTTTGCTCTGCTCATAAATATTCTTTTCTCTCCTTATGGATTCTTCCAAAGTTTTTGCGTTATCATATTGAATTTATCACTGTATAAATAGGGTAACCCACTTAGAAACCTTTGGATTTTGACCTTTTCATCCACTATGAAGTCAACATACTTATACAATTCAAAGATCCTCTTCTCATATTCATCCATTGTCATGGTTCCTAGCTTGATTTCGAAGAATTCTTTCATCTTCCTTTCGTAGTAATTCTCAAACACATATTTATCTTAAAAATATCCTTTGAACTGTTGATGATTACAGTTGCGTGAAACATCCTCCAAGACACAGACTAATTGATTCAACCTGAGAGAGATCCCATAATATGGGTGTGTGGTTCCTATCTAAGACAGAACTGGAACGTAGTGATGGCTTCCTCCTTATAGATAGTTGAAAAGAACTCTAGATGATTCTCCTGTGTAACACAGTGAGAAAGAAGATTTGCTGAGTTAGACGTACCTATGGCTGAGCATAAGGTGAACATGTGAATTCCCATGAGATAGGTGAATTTTTATGAGACATAGATGAAAACGATTTATTAGCCTCCTCTGGGCAGATAGTTGAGATGATGAAATCCAGATGACTCTTATGTGTAATGCAGTGGGAAAGAAGATCTGCTGAGTTGGACGTGCCTATGGATGAGCATAGGTGAATGTGATCCTAGAGGCTGAGCACTAGTGAGTGTGGTTCTCCTATGAGACGTAGTGAGATAGAGATATGGAAATCACTATGGATGTGCCCCTAGTGGCCGAGCACTAGTGGGTGTATGAGATCCCTTGCTATATTGTTCAAAATTCAGAATTACCTATAACCCTAATTGTAATGTAAAGGGTACATGTTGGCCCCACCTTAATGTAAAAGACAATTAATCTGGTAATTATTAATTATATTGTGATTTATTGAGGTCGGCCCTATTGTGCCAATAAACACTTTTGTTGACAAGTTCAGTCTAACATAAGTAAAGAAAAATTCCCCATTGAGGAATCATATCTCAAGTGTAAGTTTGGAAATTTCAGCAAGTACATCTTCTTGGGAAAAGTGCACACCTCTCTTGGGCGTTAGTGTTATAGGGTTTTTGAGCACCCTTTTGTGTGCTAGGTTTTCTTGGTGGTGGAGGCATTTCTCTTGAAGAATATATCAAAGGATTGGTTGGGTTTTATTCCCTTGTTGAGAAGGGTTTCCCAGGATACTTCTTGTGTACTTGTGCATGGTGTTTCTTCTTTTGATCTTGGTTGCTGCAACAATTTTTTTTATGGTTTAAGTAAAATGCTAAAATGGAATGAACTTCATGCTTAAACCTTGGATATTGAAAAATCAACATGGTATTAGAGGATAGGTGATGCAGGAGCATCACTCCAAGTCAGAAACGTGCCAGCCAACCAGCACATCCAACACACATTAATGGATAAAGGGAGAGGCGCAACCCTCTCAATTTTGAAATTTGAAATTTCAACAAATGTTGTAAGGCTTTTAATGCCAGAACATGCAACTGTTCAGGAAGTGGTTGAGGTTGCCTTAAATGGTTACCTGCAGCTAAGTCCAGATCTTTCAGGACTGGTAATCCATTTATGTAATGTAGCCGTAGGAGCCGCTCGGTGATAGTGATAGCTCAGAGACGGTGGTTGGGGATAAGCTCAAGAGATCCCCATTTTGTAAAAAAATAAATTTGAGTAGAGAGTTAGGGAGAGGGTTCTCAGGCAGAGAGGTCTCGAGAGAGAGCTAAGACTGTTACAACCCAGCCTTCGTAAACATATCTTGTACAGACATACAGATTAATAGAAAAGTAGTTTTTCCTGCATACTGTGTGTTTTAATGTTTACATGTTCTTATGCATTTCATGTTTTAATGCATAACTGGTGAAGCATCGCATAGGTTTCAATTTCTTCTTATCTTTGAGTTTCTGAGTGCAAGGAGTGCATAGAGTCTGCAAGGTGTGCATTGACAGAGGTGAGGTAACCTCAGGAAAGCTTAAGAGGGATAGACTTGGGCCTTCATCAGTAGAAGTGCAAGGAGTGCACCGAGAAGAAATCTCTTTCGAGTTTAGAGAAAATATAGAACTACTGAAGGTTCTGTAGAGGCTCTTCCAGGAGGGCATTGAGCAAGTGTAGAGAGTGCACCAGAGAACTCTATTTCAGGTTCTGAGAAGAGAAGAGAAGTGTCACAGGAAGACACTTACAGAGTGACTAAACACTCTATGAAGAGAGGCTCTGCAAGGTGTGCATCGAGTAGAAGAACGCCAGGAGGGAGAGAAGCATTTCTTTTCAAGAAATACTTCAGATCTGAGTTCAATGAAAGCTTAACAGCATAGGGAGCATGCACATGAAGAACTTGTTTCAATTTCTCAAGCTTAGGATAGATAGCACCTTTGTGCATAGAGACTCTGCAAGGAGTGTAGAAGTCGGGAAACCCTTTAAGGTTTCAGAGAAATAAATCTTAGGAGGAAGAGTGTCTTTGTGCACAGAGCAACAACTGTAAGGAGTGCAGGAAGTCAAGGAAACCTTTCAAGGTTTCACAAGTCCCGAAAGCTCAGGCGAGATAGCGTTTTCAGAATGCAAGTGAAGTCCAAAACCTTCAGGATTCACAGAGGAAGAAAAGGGAGAGATTTTTGGAACTTGGAAAATCTTCTAGGAGAAGGAAGAAAGCGTAAGCTCAGGGAGGAGCTACAGCTACCATCAGATCTTGCATGAATAACCGATAGCCATCAAATCTACGAGGAGCTGCATGAGGTTTAATCCTCATATGCAAAGGAGAGGAGCCACTAAATCATTTCGGCATTTCAGAGATTCGGGGTTTGACATTTTGGGAATCCCGAGGACAAGAGACCGGGGCACTTCATGGTGGGAACCCCGAAGTCATGAAACGTGACTTGCCTTTGGAGCAGAAACTTCGGTACTTCAGATACTGGGAGGTCAAGGAGCAAACATTTGCTACGGAGGATTCACGAAATCGTGAATCCCGAAGTCCCGAGAAGTTGCATACAGGTGAGGTTTCGGGGAAATCCCCGAAAGGGCACTTCGATATTTCGGCTATCGAAAGATGCAGGGGTGAGAGTTCAGAACTCTTGACCCATGAGATCCCGAAAGGATCTGAGTCATTGGATCATGGAGGCTCATAGTCGTTGACCTTGCTCAGGAGAAGGAGGACCAGAGTTTTGGGATTTTGGTACTTCGGTATTTATGAGAGGAAAAAGGATCATTGCACCGAGATTCGTGAAGTTTCGAAATGTGAATTCTTGAAAGCATAGGAGGAGTATTGCCGGGTCACAAAGACAGGATCGGATTTCAGCATATCGAGATTCAGGATTTCAAAAGTCCTAGAGACAAGGAATCTGAGCTCTTGGGGATGAAAACCCCAAAGTAGTCAATGCAATGTGCCTTTGGAATAGGGTTGTTGACACATGGAAGGTGGTCAGAATTTTGGGAAATGACCCGAAAGATTTCAGTACCGGAAGAAGCGACTATTTTGGCATTTTGGGAACCGGAAGGTTGAAAGACAGAGGACAGGAGGAGCCTTACCTCATGATTCCATGAATCGTGAAAATCCGGTGGCATATTATCGTGGGCCATTATTTTGGCATTCAAGTTACCGGGTACTCGAGAGGCTAGGAGTCGGGAGCCTGGGAGTCCCAACTCGCGAAACCGTGAAACGTGAAGACCTGAAAGGATAAGGGAGGAGCCAGTTGAGGCATTGTTCCTTTTCAGTGTTTCGGAGACCAAAAGTCCAAGAGGACAAGGAGCCAGGGAGAATTCACTCATAGGAGTCCCAAAACCATGAAAAACTTGAAAGGTGCATCAGGTCAGAACAAAGAGAAGAGCGCCACGGAAAAAGGGCTCGTGCACAAATTGAGTTGAAGGTTTGTGCCAGAGGAGAAAGGGGGACCTGTGGATTTGTTCGAAGGGTTATAGAAAGACCCCGAAGAGCTAATTCAGCTTAGAAGAAGAATGATCCAGAGACCGGGAGGTCAGTGGACCCTGCTGAGGTAGGGGTCTACATCAAGTGGTATCAGAGCTACTTTCTGTCTGTATACTGTTGGTAGAAGGAGGCAGAGAAGGAGAAGAAAAACACTCTGATACAAATCAAGTGGTATCAGAGATAAAATTTTCTCTACAGATCATAGGAAAAACAGATACAGTGAAGGAGAAATTCCGGTAACATCAAGGATATCAGAAACAGGGATTCATCTGTATACAACAGATGAAAGAAGCAGGGTGTTAAATCTCTACGGTGATTTTTGCAAGGTGTGCAACAAACAATAGACAACCAGGCGAGCTATAGGAGGACATGGATATGCTCTCAGTTGCAAAGTGAAAACAACAAGTTTTCCAAGAGGGTAGACAGGAACAGGAAGATGGCTACTGAAGGCCATGAGCATGGTGGAAGAGGAGACCACCATTGGATGAGTAAAGCAGAGATGGATAAAGAACTCGTTGAGATGAGAGCGAGGATGGAGGATCTTGCACTGTGGGTGCAGCAGAATGGAAAATCATGATGGGTATATGAATGGCCCATGAAAAAGAAGGTGAAGTGGCCAGTCAAGGAGTTGTCGGCCAAAGGACAACAAAGGCTGTTGAAAATATGGCTGAGGTATGCTGAAAGCCTTAGTGACACAGAGATGGTTTGCATCTGTGAGCCAGAAGTTGGAGAAACCCTCAATGGTGAGGAAGAGAGATCAATTTCAGGTCTCATAAACTGCCAGGAGGGCAAAGATGAATTTTCGAATTGCCAGGTGGGCAATGAGATGAGATCATTGGAGGATCTTATAGATTGTCAGGAGGACAGTAGTGGAAATTCATATTGCCAGGAGGGAAATGGTACGAGATTAGCTGAAGATCTCGTAAACTGCCAGGTGGGAAGAACATAAATCCCATATTACCAAATGGGCAAGGGAGAGAAAATGAGATTGTCTGAAAGTCTCATGAACTCAGGGATGAGTTTGGGTCAGCAAGGAGTGATAATGAAGGTGGGATCGATTGATCTCATAAACTTCCATATGGGTAGGAGGGAAATTTCGAATTGCCAGGTAGGCAATGGGAAGATATCGACCGAAGGTCTTGCATACTGCCAGGGGAGCAGTGCTGAAAGTTTAGATTGCCAGTTGGGCAATGAGATGGGATCACGGGATCTCATAGACTGCCAGGTGGGCAACATAAAATTCCCAAATTGCCAGGTAGGCAGGGGAAAGGAGATGAGACTGGCTAAAAGTCTCGTGAACTCATAGGAGAGTTCATATCTGCAAGGAGTGCTGACAAGAGGGAATCATAAGAGAATTCTGATGATTGGGGGAATTCAAGTATTCCTACCAGGTAGCCCAGTTGAGGCCAGAGAATGTGTTGCAGATGTAGCAACAGAAGAGAGACAACCAACAAAAACTGTCATGGAGGAAGAAGTGGAGCAGACACTGATGTTTTCCCAAGGAGAAAAGGATGAGAGTTCAACAGAATGGCTCAAAAATTTTAGCCAGGAAGCTGAAACAGAGATGACTATAGCACTGAAGCCTGCAGCAGAAGAGGAAGCAGACAACGCAAATTTTCTTGATTTGTGTGAAGAATTGGAAGCCCTGGAGAGAAGGGTGATGGTGC
Organism: Picea engelmannii; assembly: GCA_009831015.1. NCBI lineage: Eukaryota > Viridiplantae > Streptophyta > Pinopsida > Pinales > Pinaceae > Picea > Picea engelmannii. Next base: position 139,795 of record ML817174.1, on the reverse strand, counting down.
AAAAATTTCACATCCAACAGGCTAATTTGGAAGCAGGTAGTGGAGCATACCAACTTGGGAAGAAGCTGAAAGAAGCTGGAATTCAACCAACACAAGGACAAATGGTAGCAACAAAACTGTCATGGGAAGAATCTGAGAAACAACTCAGTAATGAGACTGCAGAGTTGGATTCTGCAGCAGAGTGGTCACTTAGTGCCACAAAGAGATATGAAGATGGCATGGGAGATCTAGTTGATATACCCATTTGCAGGGGAGAAGTGCAGTGGAACAAACTGCATACAAAGGGCCAGCCACTGAAGCAGCTGGACGAGATAATTGAGGAGATCAGAAGGCTGATGTTGAGTTCAGTAGCAGAAGCGGTCAGCAATGAGAAGTTGAGCAGAAGTGAGCTTGCAAGAGCAGTAGGGAAGAAGAAGTAGCAACAACAACAACAACATAGCTAGAGAGGAGCAGATAGACATCTCCAAGGGAAAGTTTGGGATCCAGGTGGATTTCAACACTGGAGAAGAGGAGCTCATGAGCAAGAGCTCATGATTTTTCTAGCTGAGGAGTATGATGCACGAGCATCACTCCAAGGCAGCAGCATGCCAGCCAACCAACACATCCAACACACATTAATGGAGAAAGGGAGAGGCACAAGACTCTCAATTTTGAAATTTGAAATTTCAATAAATGTTGTAAGGATTTTAATGCCAGACCATGAAGCTATTCAGGAAGTGGTTGAGGTTGCCTTAAATGGTTACCTGCAGCTAAGTCCAGATCTTTCAAGACTGGACATCCATTTATGTAATGTAGCCGTAGGAGCCACTCGGTGATAGCGATAGCTCAGAGACGGTGGTTGGGGATAATCTCTAGAGAGCCCCATTTTGTAAAAAAATAAATTTGAGTAGAGAGTTAGGGAGAGGGTTCTCAGGCAGAGAGGTCTCGAGAGAGAGCCGAGACTATTACAGCCTAACCTTCGTAAACATATCTTGTACAGACATACAGATTAATAGAAAAGAAGTTTTTCCTGCATACTGTGTGTTTTAATGTTTACATGTTCTTATGCATTTCATGTTTTAATGCATCGCATAGGTTTCAATTTCTTCTTATCTTTGAGTTTCTGAGTGCAAGGAGTGCACAGAGTCTGCAAGGTGTGCATTGAAAGAGGTGAGGTAACATTTGGAAAGCTTAAGAAGGATAGACTTGAGCCTTCATCAGTAGAAGTGCAAGGAGTGCACCGAGAAGAACTCTCTTTTGAGTTTAGAGAAAAGATAGAACTACTGAAGGTTCTATAGAGGCTCTGCCAGGAGGGCATTGAGCGAGTGCAGAGAGTGCACCAGAGAGCTCTATTTAGTGTTCTTATAAGAGAAGAGAAGTGTCACAGGAAGACACTTACAGAGTGACTGAACACTTTATGAAGAGAGGCTCTTCAAGGTGTGCATCGAGTAGAAGAACGCCAGGAGGGCGAGAAGTATTTCTTTTCAAGAAATAATTCAGATCTGAGTTCAGTGAAAGCTCAACAGCACAGGGAGTGTGCACATGAAGAACTTGTTTCAAGTTCTCAAGCTCAGGACAGATAGCACCTTTGTGCACAGAGACTCTGCAAGGAGTGCAGGAGTCGGGAAACCCTTTAAGGTTTCAGAGAAAGAAATCTCAGGAGGAAGAGTGTATTTGCGCACAGAGAAACAGCTGCAAGGAGTGCAGGAAGTCGGGGAAAACTTTCAAGGTTTCACAATTCCCAAAAGCTCAAGCGAGATAGAGTTTTCATAATGCAAGCGAAGTCCAAAACCGTCAGGATTCACAGAGGAAGAAAAGGGCGAGACTTTTGGAACTTGGAAAATCTTCCAGGAGAAGGAAGAAAGCGTAAGCTTAGGGAGGAGCTACAACTACCATTAGATCTTGCATGAATAGCTGATAGCCATCGGATCCAGGAGGAGTTGCACGAGGTTTAATCCTCATATGCAAAGGAGAGGATCCACTAAATCATTTCGACATTTTGGAGATTCGGGTTTCGAAATTTCAGGAATCCAGAGGACAAGAGACTGGGGCAATTTATGGTGGGAACCCTGAATTCGTGAAACGCGACTTGCCTTTGGAGCAGAAGCTTAGGTATTTTGGATACCGGGAGGTCAAGGAGCAAACATTTTCTGTGGAGGATTCACAAAATCGCGAATCCTGAAGTCCCGAGAAGGTGCATACAGGTGAGGTTTTGGGGAAATCCCTGAAAGGGCACTTCGGTATTTCAGCTACCGGAAGTTGCAGGGGTGAGAGTTCAGAACTCTTGACCCATGATATCCCAAAAGGATCTGAGTCATTGGATCAAGGAGGCTCATAGTTGTTGATCTTTCTCAGGAGAAGGAGGACCGGAGTTTCAAGATTTCGATACTTCAGTATTTCGGATACCGGAAGTACGAGAGGACAAAGGATCATTGCGCCGAGATTCGTGAAGTTCCAAAATGCAAATTCCCGAAATCATAGGAGGAGTATTTCCGTTTCATGAAGATAGGATCAAATTTCGGCATACCAAGATTCGGGATTTCAGAAGTCCTAGAGACAAGGAATCTGAGCTCTTGGGGATGAAAACCCCGAAGTAGCGAACACAACACGCCTTTGGAATAGGGCTGTGGACACGTGGAAGGTGGTCAAGATTTTGGGAAAAGGCCCGAAAGATTTTAGTCTTGGAAGAAGTGGTTATTTCGACATTTTGGGAACTGGAAGGTTGAAAGATAGAGGACAAGAGGAGCATTACCTCGCGATTCCTTGAATCGCGAAAAACTGGTGGCATATTATCATGGGCCATTATTTCAGAATTCTGGTTATCGAGTACTCGAGAGGCGAAGAGTCAGGAGCCTGGGAGTCCCAACTCATGAAACTGTGAAATGTGAAGACCCGAAAGGCTAAGGGAGGAGCCAGTTGAGGTGTTGTGCCTTTTCGGCATTTTGGAGACCAGAAGTCCAAGAGGACAAGGAGCCGGGGATAATTCACTCATAGGAGTCCTGAAACCCCGAAAAACCTGAAAGGTGCGTCAGGTCAGAATAAAGAGAAGAGTGCCAAGGAAAAAGGGCACACACACAGATTGAGTTGAAGGCCTGTGCTAGAGGAGAAAAGGGGGACCTGTGGATTTGTTTGAAGGGTTCTAGCAAGATCTCAAAGAGATAATTCAACTCAGAAGAAGAATGATCCAGAGACCGGGAAGTCAGTGGACCCTGCTGAGGTAGGGGTTTGCATCAATAGGTCTTAAATAACCCCTGCACAAGAAATTAAAATCTAAGCCATCCTCCTTCTGCAATTTTGTACGACCTCTAGGGTTTCTGCAGAAATCTGTATGACCCTCACTTTCTTGACCTTTTCAACACCTTACATGTGGACGTTGGGGATGAAAATTGTATAAAGGTGTATGACCTTCCTCAATGCACCTCCATAGACCTTCAAGGTGAATTTATGAGGATTTTGAGTTTTTGGCCCTAGGGTTTCCAGGGTTCCAAAATTTTCTACAGAATCTTGATCTTAGGGTTTTTGCAACTTCCTGAAGAAACATTTCATCTCAACATGTATTCTTGTGACACTCTCAAAGTTTATTGTTGGCATTCATAAGCCCAACAAAACCAAAGGTTACTAGTCCAACCTAACCATTAGGTTTAGTAAGTCCAGTTGGCGAGAGTTTGTGAAGAAATCCGAGAAAATGATGAATATAACTTTAGTGGAAGATAGGCTTGATGGATCAAGCAACTTCAAATACTGGAAGTCAAGGCTTCATTGTTGGATTACTGAGAGGGGGGGTGAATCAGTAATAGAGAAATTTAATCCTTTTTAACCATATAATCCAAGTGTTATATCAATGAAGCATTATCATCCAATAATTGCAGACTAAATAATCAATGAACAAATGAAAAAAACATACACATACACAGTACACCAATTTTTTACATGGAAACCCAAATCGGGAGAAAACCACGAAATGATTTTTCTTATATGTCTTGAAGAATTGCATTCATTGGAAGCACCAAATTCCTTTGTTTTCCAGCTGCAATTGGAAGGAGGCTCCAACCCCCTAGGTTCTCAGGCTACAACCTGTGGGAAGCTCCAACTCCCCAATTCCTTGGCTACAACCAAAAGGAGGCTACAACCCCCTATGTTCTCCGGCTACAACCGGAAGGTGGATACAACCACTTGTCCTTGCCCCGTCCTGCCACCCTGAAGTAGAAGTAGAATGATGGAACCACTGTCAACCTGTCACTGTGAGATATACTGCTGTAAACCTATACCAATAAATCTGAACCATGCATCAACCACACATCAACCTGTACCTCAACCTGTAATGAACCTGTACCATAAACAAGTGCATCAACCATGCACCAACCTGTACCAAATAACCTGTAATCAACCTGTACCATAAACAAGTGCATCCAACCATGTACCAAGTATGTACCAATCATGTGTCAACTACTCATCAACTATGACTCA